>OX336366.1:39139693-39285622 GCA_946902895.1 Fragum fragum | reverse complement strand
AATGAAGAAATTGCTTGTAATAGGCAATTTCTTCATTTTCCACAATTTTTTCCAAAGCTTTTTTTCTTGAGGGTTAATGTCGGAATGGATTAAGGTTACTTAAGACAAAAATATGTTCGGTCAGTTTGTGTTTAATCTAAGTAATAATCTTGCTTGAAAAAAAATCCTTGAAATTTTCATATAGATTCAGTACTAAGTACCATTTCCGTTTTAAACAATTAAGGGACTAAAACTTTTAGGATCAAACAAAGGTCGAAGATCTAAAAATCTAAAACTTCTAAACCCCAAAACTATCCAGTTTATTTTATACAGAAGAACAAGGAGAAGAATATATAGAAGAGGAGAAGGAGAGAAAGAAAGAAGGACGTTGTTCGGACGAGTGTATTAGACACAACGCTTCTATTTCGCCTCATGTATCACACTCTATCTTATTCTTTGAGGGGCAACGTGATTGTGACGGATTTTCGAAGTATCTCTGTTCGACAATGTTTTTAACACTTTGTTGTTTATCCCCTCCCTGCCGCACAAACGTACACCCCCCACCCATAAATCTTTTCCAATTGTAAATGCTAGTTCGCCTAAGAAATCAATTCATACATTAAAGGTTTTAAAACACTTGAAAAGATTACTGATAATTTATAGCCCTAGTATTATCTATAAGATGAATCACAATGATGTTTGATAATTACAGATGTCCCTACCAGTATTGGGTGTGAGTTAGTGAACGCGTGGTGATATCTGACTCATTATACTGAGCACATATACCATGTCAAGCTGAAATGAAACATTCATGATTTAAACTCATTTTCTTTAGAATGTTTTTATCTTCGAGCGCAGACCCATATCAGACTGCACGTTTGTGCCACCTGACCTTTGTCTATTCCATGCTGCAATCCCTGAAAATCTATTTATTTAACCCATTTCCATTCAGTGACGCTTTTAAACGCCCCTAAGGAAAAAGATTTTTGAAAACATAGTGGAAAATGAGGAAATTGCTTGTTACAAGCAATTTCTTCATTTTCCAGGATGTTTTCTACCTAAAATGACAAAAAAAAAAAAAAAATTCCATCAGCTTGAAATTGTTGCCTGCAGCCTCTATCAATTTGGACCAGTCTAAAATTTTGTTGTGTGGGAATGGGTTAACCCTTCAAAGTTCACACAACAGACTTCACGCTTCCAACTTCACATTTCAAAATCAAACTTCACTCTCAAGGCATTTAACCCTATGATGTCTTCTCACGTCTCATTTCATACTCCACATATCCACCTTTTAATTTCACACCTCATTTTTTTAACTTCACACTTCCGTCTTCCAACTTCACACTCATATAACGGACTTCACACTTCACACAGAAACCCATTTAACATTCAAAGGATTTATAATGTGAGAAAGAAGGTACTACTAGATAAGAAATACTAGAAAGGGACAAATTAAGCGGTTCAAGTATTTTACACGTAGCCACCTAAATCAAAGGATAAACTTTCAGGCGGACCCAAATTATAAGTTGCAGACGACATTTTTTAGCTCATAGAATTTATAAATTAGTAAAATATATTCATTTTCCACAATGATTTCCCAAGGTCATTATTCCAGAGGGGCGTAAAAAGTGACTTTGTGTGGGAATGGTTATCTGAAGATAACACTTACTTAACCCTTTCCTGTTTTTTGAAATTGTAGACTAGTCCAAATTGAAAGAGGTTGCAGATGACAATGAAAAATGGATGCCATTTGAAATGAAACCATCTTTGTGGTAGAAAATATTGTGGAAAAAGGAGAAATTTTGCTTGTTACAAGCAATTTCTTCTTTTTCCAAAATGTTTTCTCAAGAATAAAATCACAGGAACGTAAAATCCCGTGTTTGAACGGGAAAGAGTTAAATATGTGTTTGACCTCAACAGAGTACATTAGAATATCATGAAAATATATCTTATCGGGTAGAAAATTGCGGGAAAATGTAGTTAACTCTTCTCTACTCCGTATCCCATTCCCGAACATTTCCACTTTTTATTCCACCTAAGAAAGGGCTCAGAAAAGATTGCCGAAAATGAAGATAACGCCTTTTACGAGAAATTTCTTCTTAATCGACAATGTGTACTACCCCCAAACACAAAAACTGAAATTTTCATCTGCAAAAATTTGAATTTTAGTTAGATTTAGTGTAAGATCGAGTCGCCTGATAAGGGGTTAAGCCTCGTGATCGTGGAAAGAAAGATCAAGCTAAACTGGGTTACTATCCTATTCAAGAAGTACAGAATGGTCCTCGTCAAAGCTAAAACCAGTTCCTGTACAATCCCAGTTTTTTTTAAATTCATGTGATTTTATGAAAGACAGGAAAATGTGCGCAAAGAAGACATTGCTTGTTACAAATAATGTCTTCTTTTCCAACAATATTTTCTACCCTGCAGGTTGGTTACTTTTCATATTGCACTCACCCGTAGTAGTCATCTGTTACAAGTCAAACAAGTCTAAATTTTCAATTGATAAAAAAAAGGTTAAGGCACATCGGCGGGCAACCAAAATTTCATGACTACAGGTTCGGGATTTCGGTAGACCACAGTTGAAATGTGCCTAAGCTCGTGTGTAGACAACGTAGACTAGCGTCAGCTATAGTGTATATGATGAATACTTAACTTGTTTTATACTGAAAAAAGTTTCATTTGTGCGTCATTTATGTATTCAAAATTACTGTACATATATTTTGGTTATTTATAACGATTGACATAGAAAATATCATACGATATTTCGCAATATAGGGTATTCGCTTATACAAAAACTCGACTTATTCCAAACAAAATGGTAATGAACATTGTAATATGATTGCTGATTAGGTAAGATGTTATTTTCTCTTAACCCATTCGCGCAGAATCCCGCCTCTTTACGCGTCTCAAGAAAAAGAAACGGTGATAAAATAGGGGGGAAAATAAGTGTAAAATAAGGTACAACTATTGTTAGATATGGAGAAATTAGTTGTAAGAAGCATTTTTCCTTGTCCAACGAAGTTTTCATAACCATATGATAAATTTTTGGGAGGAGGAGGAGCCTTCTAGGTTGTAATGTTTTCACTTTTTTATAAAGTTTTACCTATTGTCTGTATAAAACCTGGTTGGTTCCAGAATAATGACTCCAGTGGACCCGACTTTCTCAGAAGGCTCTTGACTGGCGTGCCTGTCCTAATATGACGATACTATAACTGACGAGAGCAGTGCATATGGGACAGGCTAACCAGTCTAAGAAGGCTCATGGCAGATTGTACTAGGACTAGTAGGAGTAGAAATGGCATGAAATGATTTTACTAACGGACGAATGTAGTGGGCTAAACTGGAACGAGCAGGTGCTGACTCGGAAAGAATGTTGTGGTTGTACTTGTTGCACCTGTTGTACAGACGATTATGTTAGGTGCACTATAATATAACTGATATAGCATTGAACGTGGTAGTAAACCTTTTCCGTTTTTTTTTTGAATTTTAGACTGGTCCAAATTGAAAGAGGTTTTGCAGACGGCAGTGAAAAGTGGAAGCAGTTTGAAATGAGAATATCCTATAATGGAGAAAATATTGTGGAAATAGAAGAAATTGCTTACAAGCAATTTCTTCTTTTTTAAAATGTTTTCTTAAGAATAAAATCCAAGCAACATAAAATCCCGAATTCGTACAGGAAAGGGTTAAACACCATATAAACAAAGTTGTTTCATTTAAATTTCACGTTATGATGAAATCTAAAATTATTCTCGATCAAATACCGAATGAGGTCTATCTTTAAGGACGAGGCCATCTAAAGACAGTATTGACTATGAGTAGTAGAATGACTAACTCATTTGCATAAAGGTATAGAACATGGCCCCAAGCCGGGCAGTGGTATTATCTAAACAATGCGTCATCTTTCACTTCATGTGATTTTTATATTGCCATATTTTTTCTAATATTTATTTGTATTTATAGAAATACTATTTTCATCTTTTACTCATTTTTAATTTTCTAAAGACCCGCCATTGATGGTGATTAAGCTTTGGATAGATTCGCTACGGAAATAGGGACCATCTGGAATTCGCGAAACACTATCGAACTCTTTTGACTGACCAGACACTTTCAAAATTGATAATTATTTTAGATTGATAAGAAATGTGCAGACATACAATCTGGCCGGAAAGGGTCGTACTTAACATAATTATATCGTCTTCTGGGCAAATCAAATGATAGTAAATACAGATTGAATAAAGCTCTATATACGACATTTTGGTCGCCCATAGACGATGTAGATGTCGATCTATTTGATTGTCTGTTCATTTCTGTTGAGATTCTTTTGATCAGCACTTTAAAAATATGGGCAACAGTTTCATTTTTTTATAATAATACAGAGTAGGCAGGAAATAAGTAATTGTAACTCTCCCCTATTTGACGAATCGTAGCTCTCAACCAAAAAATCAATCGACCAATCAAATCATCCATGTTGACACTGATTTTGTTTGTTTTGGTTAGCAACTTAAACGTCGTAACTGCAGCTTAATTATTCACTTTTTTAAAAACCAAATCACTTTTTCTAATTGACCATACATTTTGCAAAATAACTCTGTTTAATATTGAATTGGAACTTCCTGTCGGAGCTCATATGCGTGGCTAGCGGTCCGTCAAAAAGCTATGTATCTGAAACTTTAAGATTTGGCTACAGTAACTTCCATTTTTTGTGCACAATGGATTGTTACAGAAAGGGGTACCAGTTTATCAACATATCTCTCTGAAAAAATAACCCTTTCCTGTTCAATCCCTGGTTTTTACGTCCCTGTGATTCACATTCTTCAGAAAATATTGTTGGAAAAGAACAAATTGCTTGTAACATGCAATGTCTTCTTTTCCCACACTTTCTACCCTGTAGGCTAGTGCCTTTCAAATTGCACTCACTTCTAGTTGTCGTCTGCAACTTCTTTGAAATAAAAGTTTGAAAAACAGGAAAGGGTTAAATGGATGCTTGGTGACAAATCTTTCTATCCGTTCCGTTAAACCCTTTAAGAATCAGTCCCCTAAAAATAAATATTGAGGAAAACATTGTGAGAATAGATTTTGTTAAAGAATTTTTCCTTTCCTCACAAGATATTATATCCAAAATGGTTATTTCATTTCTAATTAATTGAACTTTGAATTGCCGTTTGCAAAATCTTTCAATTTGGACCTGTCCAAATAATTTCATCTTGTAACCGGTTAAATAAGGAGAGGACACTTTAAACTGCAAAACGGAGAGGGTTTATCTGTGATTTAAATATGAATAAACTACGTCATTTTACTATAATTAGAAACATGTCTACAATTTATATTTAACCTTCTTAGCGATAATTACCTTAACCCTTTACTTCCGTGAAAATTATTAGAAGCATTACACGATAATATTAATTTTTAGCCTTGTCTTTATTAAAAGAATTCAAAGTCTAAAGCTGAAAGTTACCGTAGTCTGGGATATCTGCCATGGTGCAAATTATTGTCATGAATTCAGACATTGCTGGTTACTATAACAAAAATTCTTTTCCACACAAGTCTTTCTTAATCCATTTCTACACAATGACGTTTTTTTGACGTCCCCCAAGAAAAACAATTAGGAAACGTGTAAATAAAGAAATAGCTTGCAGAAAGCTGAAAAAAGCAAAAATTTCATAAACTTGAAATTGTCGTCTACAACTTCTTTCAACTAGAACCAGTGTAAAAAAATCGTATGGTATTTGGAATCATCACCACCACGATCATCATCGTCATCATCATCATCATTATCATCATCATCATCATCATCATCATCATCATCAACAACAACAACAACAACAACAACAACAACAACAACAACAACAACAACTTATCAACATACTCCCTTACAGTTACTTCTATCTGTGATCTGTCTCCGTTGCGAACGAATTAGGACCGAATAGGAAAATAAGATGATTGGGACCTACGAGGAAATAAAATCTACTCTAATCGGAAGAATGTGACCATGGACAGCGCATGTAGTCTGCACAGTCTGACCAGGGAAAGCAGAAGGACTGATCATGTCGGAGAAGGCCTGAAGGCACAACTTCCCGAAAATAGTTTAAACAAGTATTCTCTGATAAACAAGAATCCACGGTGTCCAGAGGAAAATTTGGAAATGTTTTGCATTAATTGAGAAATTACGACTTATTCTATTTCTCCTTTTTTCACTAACAATGTCTAATCCAATAAGTATCAAAATCTTCAATCGACATTCAACAGATCGTAGTTGTCAATCAAAAATCAATAGGCCAATCAAATAGGTAATTTAGACCAGAAGCGAACTTTGAACTCCAACATGTATATTAAATAGATTTGTTGGATTTGCGACTTAATCGTCGAAACTACAGCTTATGCAGCTACAGTTTAAAGCGCCTACCAATCATTTAAGCGATCCTTTAGAAGTGTCATCTGTAACACTCCCCCATTTTTAAAGTATGAGGACTATTATATAGCATGTCGTATGTTTTTAACCCTTTCCCACACAATCCCTCCCTTTTACGCCCCTCCAAAAAAACAGCTTTGGAAAACATTGTGGAATGAAGAAACACTTTCTTCATTATCCACAATGTTTTCTATAAATAATAATAATAATAATAATAATAATAAAAAACAAAAAAAACCCCAAATTCCATCAACTTAAAATTGACGTCTGCAGCTTCTTAAAATTTCGTTTTCGACAAGTCTAAAATTTTGTTGTGTTGGAATGGGTTAGACCATAAATATGCCCCTTCAAATGAAAAGGTAACTCCGCAGTGGAACGACAAGTAAGGGTCCTGGTTAGACTGGGCGGACTTACACACTGTTCAGATTGAAACTGTTTTGCACAAGTTCCTGAATCTAGAATGACCATTCTACCTTACTATATAATTATAGTCGAAATGTGATGTCTGGTTGACCTATGCTAGATCCAATCTGATTTTCAAATATCGGGAATTTATTCAACGGAAAGCCCGAGATACCCATTTACGTCAGACGGGACATATTTAGACTTGTTTTCGCTTAACTCATTCCCACACAACAAGATTTTAGACTGGTCAAAATTGAAAGAAGTTGCAGGCGGAAGTTTCAAGTTGATGGAATCTAAATTCTAATTGTCTTTTGGGGTAGAAAACATTGTTGATAAAGGAGAAATTGCTTGTATCAAGCAATTTCTTCATTTTCCACAATGTTTTCCAAAGCTCTTTAATTTAGGGGCGTAGAAAGGAGGGCTTGAGTGGGAATGGGTTAATCAGGACCAGCCTTAAACTTGTCGTTACAGGCATTTAATGTCTTCATTTTGAAAAATGTTTGCTATCTTTTATGGCACTTATTTTCGAATTTACAATAATTCCGAAATATCGACTGCGGGATCATCCAATTTTGACCAGTCTCAGCCCATTTTCAAACAATGACGAAATTGACACCTCCCCCCCCCCCCCGAAAAAACAAACAAACAAACAAATCTTAGAAAACATTGTGTGAAATGAAGAAAATGTTTGAAACAAGCAAACTCGGACCAGTCTAAACAATGCTCACTTTCGTCTGGAAATGGGTTAAATTTTGTCCCTGGTATTAGGTTAAAAAGTTAATGATAATTTACACAGGTTTATCTATAAGATGAATCATAATAAGGCTTGATAATTTCAATGACCTTAGGTGTGATTAGCAAACGTTTAGGATGAAGAGATCGTAATACATGTAATGACTCAAGCTGGAAGTACTTGGCTACTTAAACGGGGTAACGGCGGCTTTGTCAGACTGTAGTTACGCTGTTTAGGTAGTCAGTTAGTGAGAAAATATAAGAAAGCGTTGTCAAGTTCAAATTTAAGGTACATGTCGCCGTTAATTCAAGCTGTAGTTGGGACATTTTACCAGCTAAACGACGATATAATCCTAAATAAATATCGCATAATAAATACTAGTTTAAAGCCAGAGAAACTAAAAGCAAGTGTACTAAACTGTTCTTTTGGAAATAAAGTTTTTTTATTTAAATATCTTAGAAGTCCGAAGGATGTCGACGCAGTTCAGCGTGGCGGATTGAGCAGGCTGGGCAGGTAGAAATGTTTAAGGTACGACATGCAATGTAGAAAGCCGAGCCCGGTTGGCTAAGTGGGTCACACTATGCACTGTATCCTTAGGGTCGTGAGTTCAAACCTGTGCTCCTTGATGCTCAATAAGTGATTTTTCTTGTTTGACTCCCCCTGTGTAACAATACCCCGATTTTATTCCCGATTTCGAAAATTTCAAACCGGCATGAAATTGACTAGCTTCGGGCTTTTGACTCAAAACAGTAGGATTCGAGATCAACAATTAATTTGGACAAAACAAAACAACGCGCAACCTTTTCTCCCAATATTTCAAAAATCGTTTTTAAATCGGAGCACAATCTCAAACAAGCGATACTTGACGACAGAATCTATCCTCTATCAGCGAACATAAGTCGCCAATAAACTCCAATTATCACCGATGTACTACTAGTAGCTGCCGATTCAAGTCGAAGAAACGATTGACACAGGATTTCTTCCAACAACTAGGAAATCACCCTGATGTAGCTGACCAATCGGAGCTATCAATCAACGAATCAAGGAGCGACAAATAACACCGTTTTATATCGAAGCGGTACTTCCTTTTAGAGGCAGTGGGTTCCTCATCGGAGTTAGTAGGCGGAGCCAGCCATATGTCATTTCCTTAATTAGGGAAAAACACTCAAAAATAAAACAAACAAACAAACAGTCAACAAACACACACAAAAAAACTTCCACAAAACCACAGTACTGAAGCTGATGGCTCCGACTGAATGAAAAATGGAGCAAGCTATGAGGTTCTGTGTTCGATCCCGAGAGCGGCTATCAATCTTGAGGCTTTCATTGGCCGGCATATCAGGCGTGAGTACTACGTCCAAGAAGTAGAATAAAGAGGGATTAAAACTAGTTTAACGCATTCCCAAACAAATAACTCCTTCTACGACCCCAAGAAAAATGCTTTTGGAAAATAATTGTCACAGGCAATATCTTCACTATCCACAATGTTTTCTATCCCATAATACAAGAATTTTTAAGATTTGACCATCCAAAAAGTGTCAACTGCATCGCATTTAAATCCAGAACCAGTCAAAAATTAAAAATGTTGTTATGTGGTAAAGGGTTAAATACGTTGGTGAGATAGAAAGATCTGCTTGAAACTTGTTCATCAGATCTTGTTTAACCCATTCCCACAGAATCCCGCTATTGGACACAGACCCCAAACCGAAAAAAAAAACCCAACCAACCAACAAACAAAACAAAAACAAAACAAAACAAAACAACAACAACAAAAACAACCCCACAACAACAACAACAAAAACAACCATAACAAAACAAAAAACAACAACAAGTCATCCCGATTAGCTCAGTTGGTAGAGCACTTGACTTCAAACCTCAAGATCACGGGTTCCATCCCCGGGCTGACCATATCAACTAACAAACTAATTGTCTTTCGGATGAGACGTTAAACCGAGGCCCCGTGTGACGGTGCTATCCACCGAGCACGTAAAAGAACCAGGCGGAGCTCTCAGCAGTTTCGTCCTGTATCCTTGCACTATCCCCTGTAACAACTAACCGTCTTCTGGGGGCGTCGCTCATATGGGCATATGCTACGGTAGCGACGATAAATAAACGGAAATACACAACCACAACGACTTTGGAAATTACAGTGGAAAGTGAAACGATTGCTTGTTACAACGATTTCTACCCCAAAAGACAAAGATTAATTTTATCGATTAAAATAATACTTGTCATCTGCACTTTCTTTGAATTTGGACTAGGCTAAAAAAAATTTCCTCTGGTATTGCTTTGACCCATTATCAGAAGTCAAATTTGAGACTGACCCAAGTCCAAAAGGTTACAGACAACAATTCAAGGGATGTTTGAATTGGAAAGCAATTGCCAAATAGGGTGAAAGTATTTAAGAGAAAATGAGAATTTTCTTGTTACATGTAATTACTCCTTCCTCACAATGTTTCCACAACGAATTTTTCAGCATGTCATCATCTAGGAGTGAGTGGTAAATACCGGTAAGACGCGAGCCTCAGGATCGGGGGTCCTAGGCATGAAAACTTCCAAGCATATGTAACTCTTTGTTGCAACTCTCCACCTACTTGTCTTTGAGTTGTGAGATAATGTGCTTTGGCTGCCAGTTACGTCACATGTTAATAACAATTTCGGGCATTCTCTTTTCGCAACTTTTAAAGTCTTGAATTCAGAAAAAACTACGAATGCGATTCCTGTCTAATTTGGCCATTTTAAAACTCATTGTAACTGAATAAAAGTGGAAATTTTCAAATGAATTACGAGGAAATTTGCTTTCTATGACATTTTTGAACAATGTAACAATTACTGTTACAAAAAAGCTGATTGACTTATGACTTATCAAATATTCAATTAGACAGGTAGTGCATGTTCACCTCCAATAATTTGTGTCATTTTTGTTGGTTTGACGACTTAACCCTTTCCCACAAAGCCCCCTCCCAAGAAAAAGCAGTGGAAAACATTGTGGAAAATGAAGAAATTACTTGAATCAAGCAATTTAATTTCTTCATTAACCACAATGTTTTTCTATCTAAAAAAGACGAAGGTTTTTAAAAATTCATCAATTTGCCGTCGGAAATTGTCGTCTGCAACTTCTTCCAATTCGGATCACTCTAAAATTTGTTGAATGATAACGGATTAAGCATTGCTTTTAGCGTCCTTTAACCCTTCTCTGTATTGCAAAATTTTAGACCCGCCCAAATTCAAAGGTTTTGCAGAGGAGAATTTAAAATACATTTTATTTGAAAAATAACCATTTACTTTGGTAGAAAATATTGTGGAAAAAGAAAAAATTGCTTGTTAAAAGCATTTTTTTCTTTTTCCACAATGTTTTCTCAATTATAAAATCAAAGGAGTTTAAAAACCAGGGATTAACCAGGAAATGGTTAAGGATACAATTTTGGGTAGCTTTGGAAGTTTGGTGGCTAGGCTACTCCAAAATCTATCAGACACCGAAAGGGTAGTCTGTCTGAGACTTTAGACGACATATGTCTGTTGCATTTTTAGGTCGAAACATTGTAGATTTCTGTAGTTACGATGTTTATTCTCTAACCGACCTAATAGTCAGCGCTCTAAATAAGCGCCCATCCACTAGCTGCGATATCGTAGCCCTCTTACTGAGATTGCCAGCAGATTATCAGGTAACGGCTTACACAATATTTTCTTTTTTACCCTTTCCCGTTTTTGGAAATTTTAGACTAGTCCAAACTGAAAGAGGTTGCAGACGACTATGAGAACTTGATGTCATTTGAAATGAAACCATCCTATGTGGTAGAATATATTGTGGAAAAAGGAGAAATTGCTTGTTACAAGCAATTTCTTCTTTTTCCACAATGTTTTCTCAAGAATAAAATCACAGGAATGTAAAATCCCGTGTTTGAATATGAAAGGGTTAATGATGTCTGTAATTGAGTAAAGAAAATTTATAGCCTTTGCGAAAGAATTCTCTCGAACCATCTGGAATGTTCTGTTCTTTCCCGCCATGATTCATTGACGAGCAGACGATATTTGCCACGCTGTTCAAAACAACGCTGTCATCCTGGGATTTTCCAGTTGTCGATCCTGGCTCACGTGATAGTTAAAGTCATATGACAACAAACATGTATAATGTATACATGCGATCGCTTTACAGTTGTTTTCGAGATATTGAGTTTACATGACTCAGAATGTGATTACATTATCTAGAATGTTGATATTATCACGATTAAAACATTTTGTTTTTAATCTGGTTATAAAGACAGTGTATACCGGCCGGCTAATCTATTTTTACGAGTCCGTACACATTTAAAGACGTAACTTAGTCACGTGGTTAGGGACTATTTTTAGAGTAGAGGCCCCGAAGTATTTATAGGTTATTTCACAACGTTGTGCTGAATCGACTATTGGTCTTTGAACAGAGCAGATCAAAACAAACGTGTGTAAAACGTTTAATGTATCTCGGATTTAAAAAAAAAACAACAAAAAAACTAGTGCTTTTCGGATTTAGGAATATCAAATGAAAGGTAGGCCCATATTTATTACCAGTTTTGGTGTTTGGCCTGTCACTTAAAAATACGATATGTACGAAAGATTGGCCGTTGGGTGTGGTGATGCAGAATCTGAACTTGGGACTGGGTTGACTGCTGGTCCGACACCGGCCTACTGGACGATGAATGGGTGCTGACTATAACTCGACAACGTTTGACAGCGACGGAATAGCAGGCAGTGTGAGCCAGATGGTTGTTTGTAATGAGAACTTGTAATAGGTAAAGCTCGCAACGTTAGACTGCTTTGAGTTTGTTATTAATTGTACTTAAATTTGGTGGTTGTGTTTTTTTTCTCCTGAAAAGGAACTGGCTTAAATGACAATGAGTTTTGTTTGCATGAAAGTACGCCAAAAAAGATTTAATGGAATATTTTGCAGAAAGTTTGCAAGTTTTGCGAAAATAGTCGCATCTTCGATTCCTTTAACTCTTTCCTGTATAATCACTGGTTTTTACGTCCGTGCAATTTTATACTGAAGTAAATATTGTGATAAAAGAAGAAATTGCTTGATACAAGCAATTTCTTCTTTTATCACAATATTTTCTACCAGATAGAATAGTATCGTTTCAAATTGCACTCGCTTTTCATTCTCGTCTGCAACATGTTTCAAATTGGGCCAGTCTAAAATTTCGAGAAACAGGAAAGGGTTAAATCCCTTTTTAGAAAAAAGCGTGTGAATTAAATGCTCGATGAAAATCACCATTTGTTGAATATATTTAAGGGTAGTGATAAGGATTTTCTAATAAGATATTTCGGTGATAGCCCTTACTTTTATTAGAGGTCTTAGTAATGAGATTGGTAAATGAAAAAGATTGCAAAACTACATATATAGTCGGAATCAGAATGAAAGAGGTATTTAGAGTGCTAAAACAATGAATGAATCAAGATATTCAATTTTTCATTGAAACCGTTATAGTTATGGCGATTTGTATAGTTAAGAACACATTTATAAGGTATCGTATGTAGATTCATTGAAATTGCGGGAAGTCTCGTTGTTAGGATGCTAGAATGGAATGCGGTTGACACGGTTCATTAATGAAGGGGATTTCCCAATAGTAGTTGGAATGCGCATGTCCAATGATGTCATTGGGCGGGGTGAGCTTAATATAGCCGACGTTTGTCGCATAGATATAATTAGGATAGGCTTTCTAGTATGTTCTATTCCGGGGGTAGGGGGGATAGCATTGAACAATCCTTTAATGATTCTCTGTTTAATATATCTTCCAATATCACTAAAGGCTTGAACCGCAAAGAAAGCTGGCCGGCTTTTGATTCAGCATAGATGATTTTGTATCACTAAGTGGGAACTAGGTCATGTTTATAAACACTTCCGTTACAATGGCTAAAACCTCAATAACAGAAATAAACAAATCGATGTCTAAATACACAATGCGGTCAGAATATTGCAATGTCAGCAATTTCGTCGAGGAACTTCTCTATGAACGCTTTTTGAATTCTTTCTCGACTAAAGAGTTAACCCCGCAACTTCCGTAAATTTAACTCATTACTAGAGGACATATAAAATGTTTTTAGTACGTATATGAGTTTTAAAAAAGAATCAGAGAAACTTTTATTCCTTTAGAAGCAGTTTCATCTGTTCAAAACAATCCTTATTTCTTTCCCATTGCATTTTTACGCTATAAAGAAAATAGCTCTGGCTAACATTGTTAGAAAACGAGAAATCGCTTACTCGTAAAGAAAAAACACCTATTGAAAACGTGAGAAAAAAAGAAGTTTCATGCTGCAAGTAAATTCTTTATTTCCACTATGTCTACCCAATTTACTTTCTTGAGGAGTGTCATCAGGCGTCATTGTGTGGGAATGGGTTAATGAGCGAAGGACTTAGCTAGTCTGAAATTAGACACTCTTCTCTGACATTTCAGGACGAAACATGGTAATGACGAATCAGGTGGATTTCCTGGATTTTATCTTTGGAGACAAACCTGGTAGCGTAGCAGATGAATGCACGTTGAATTTTTACGTCCCCACACAGAGAGAGTTAGATCAGCAACTAGATATGGATGATCTTATAGACAACAGTGATCTTACTCTAGCCCCAAATTTTATTGAAGACGCATTCTTGGGTAAGAATTAAAAGCCAGTTTCTACTTTCACAAAAATAAAATCACATGACTCTGTTTGTTGGATACTTCACTCAATTACCACACAAGACGCTTTCTGACGTCAGAACACAATCGTAGAAAACATTGTGAGAAAAGGAGTAATTGCTTATTACAAGCAATTTCTCCCTTTCTCACAATGTTTTCTACCAAATGTGTCTCTTATTTTCTAACCTTTGCGCAATCGTCTGCAACTTCTTTCAGTTTAGACCAGATTGATTATTTCATTGTGTGGTGATTGGCTATTTCTTCTCACTTGATGTTGTTCTGTCATCAATTAATAAAGTTCAGGCACGACGCATCTATTTTTGCTGATACTTTTCATTTGATTGTTTGTATGCTGATTAGAAATAACAACAACAACAACAACTCAATAAAATGTTTTTGCAATATTCATGTTTTTAAATATCACAAGCCGGTAAAAGAATGCTTTCAAAATATTTGTATTTCCTGTTTCAGCAGACGACACATGTGTCCCAAACGAAGTGATCGTAAGTGACACAAGCGATACGAACCAAGAACTCACTTATACTCAGTTAACACCATCTACCTCAGGGTCACAACTACAGCAGCAACAAGAAGAAATCATTTTCCAATTCCCGCCAACAGAAAGCTTCCAGGAGCTTCTGGAATCTGAGGAAGTTGTTATCACGAACGACGGAGTGACACCTTCTGTCTTAGAAGAAAGTTTAACATCATCTCTCACAGAGGATGGTCTTTCACTATCCGTAACATCACCATGCCCATCGACACCATTCAGCCCTGGGTCGTCGTACTCAGAGTCACTACCCCCACCCACTCCAGACACGGCCTCCTCTGTTGACTCGATCTCGTCACATATACCAACATTCTTGAAACACGGATTGCGCTCCTCAATATTACAGAAGAGACGAAAAGAAGGGAAAGAGGATCTCAAGATAGAATTTGTCCCTCCAGCTCCCGAAAAGGTATATTGTCTTAATTTAAATTTAGTTCGTCTATCAAGATTCAAGCATTTTAATTGGCTGAAATTATTTTTCATACTTCAATGAACAAAATTTGAACACGCTGCTATTTTGTATGTTTGCACATAAAGCAGACTCGTAAAATTTTAATCAAAACTTGTAAATTGTTTGCTATCTATTTCTTGATGGCTTTGGATTATAAGAAAGGAAGAGAATATTTTTGTGTCCATTGAGCTTAATCACACTAGTGTATGTATGATTCCGCTTCGCATATTGTATTGAGAGAATCTTATAGGTCTTTTTAGAACTTTGGAAATGTTGGACTATTTCTAATTCAAGTTTCTTACCCTTTATTTTTCAGTTAACACCAGAAGAAGAAGCCAAAAGACAAGAAAAGCGTGAAAGAAATAAATTGGCTGCCCAGAAATGTAGAAATAAGAAAAGACAAATAGCAGATGTCTTGGAAGAAGTAAGTTATCATAATTTTTTTCTCTCGATGTTTAGATTGACTGTAATATTGTCTTATAGTTCAAGTAATGTATCGTTTTAAGGAAGAAAACCCCGCAAAGCTCCAATTACGAGAACGATTTTAAACCAATTGTTGGAGAAATGAAAAAATGAGTTCTTATATCTTCTATATATATGATAAACACGTTGGTAAAAACAAAATGAAACCAGGTAGAAGTCGACAAGCTTTTACATTAATCTAAAACTTACCTGTCATAGATACAAATATTCTTAGGTGTTAGGTTTTTGATCTATCCCTATTATCTTAACCTTTCATTTTGTTTTAAGGAAACTAAAAAGCTCGAAAAGGAACAGAGAAGACACAAACTTGAGATACAAAAACTGGTGGAAGAACGAGACCGGTTGATGGATATATTAACAGTGCACGGTTCTGTCTGTCCTAAACTACGAGCTGTGTTCAGGGTGTCGTGATGTCATTGTTGGATTCTATAGGTAACAACGAACACTGATGGCATGGATCCCTGAAATGTCAACCGACTGCCCCATAGGTCTTGTACCTCCCGTTTACGATGGTCATGTGACCTGTGTAAGTTGGTCATCGACCTAAAGAAAACCGTGGACCAGTTTGTTTTAAAGTGGACCGGATGGAACAAAAATATGTTGAAAGTGCAGTTGAGTTCAACCTAATTTGTTAAGTATATCATATCAATGTATATGCTTGTTGAATAGTTCTGTACTTTGATTTTACGAAAACTTCTGACAAGTTTTTAATATTAGTATGCTTTATCAAATTCTATGTCATTTTCTACATTTGTAGAGTCCGAATCTCTTTAAAGTACAGTGCATGACAGAAACAAAAATACACGTGATTCAAATGGAAAACTTTCCATGAGAATATCAATAACCTTCATGTTGTAACACACCAAAACTTTTTGACTTAAAAGATCGCTTTCCCAAATTGGGAAAACAATTGAAACAATATCAAACAATCAACAGCTTCAGATATAGAATATTCATCAAGTTCATCAATTGACATTGCATTTAATGAAAAGATAAGGCATTTATAATGCAATTATTTGAGAATTGAGTTTCTTTTCAAATTAATCTTGGTTCTGCTGAAGACATTGATTTGAGCTTTTAGGATTTGTTTTAGAATTAGATCATATTGATAAACTTACGTTACTACCTACCATTTATTTTTTAGAATTATCCCATATTTGTATTGCTCATAAGAAATAACCGTCATATATTTCAGTGTTGTCTGCATCATATTGTGTTAAAAGAAACTCTATTTGTGTCCCAGTTATATATAAACCAAACCTTAACCATTCACCATGAAAGATATGAGCTATGTTAATACATGTAGATACTTGATACTTATTCTGCCCTTTTCTGTACAATCCCTTGTTTTTACGTCCCTGTGGTTTTATACTTGAGAAAACATTGTGGGAAAATAAAAAGTTGCTTGTAACGCGGGAAAAGAAGAAATTGCTTGTAACAAGCAATTTCTTCTTTTTCCACAATGTTTCTCGCCTATATGTTGGTTACCTTTCAAATTGCACTTACTTTCAGTTGGCGTCTAACTTCTTTCCAATTGGACAAGTCTACAATTTCGTAAAAATAAAACAGGGTTAATATTAATGGAAACGACATGCTTTAACTAAATATATCCATCTGTGGATGGACTTTATTCAATCAATAATTTGGGCACCAGAGGGGGTACGTAAAATCGTAATATGTGATTGTAAATGGTTTCCCAAATATTTTGCCGTGTATTTCTGGCTTCAATAATAGTGTATTTAATAATGAACAATTACATGTATTCTGATTGCATGGCAAATATTGAAGGATGAAGTTGTGTAACCTAGAATGTCATTATTTCGGGCAGCTAACATTGATATGCTTTGGCTAGACTGAGTTATTATGGACTCCTTTATCATTATAACATTTTACCCGACGATACATTTTCAAATTTCATCAATTTAAGATTGTTGTCTGAAACTTCTTTCAATTTGGACCAGTCTAAAATTTTGTCGTCATGGGTTAAAAGATTTTAGAAAAGGGGGTACCAACAAGTGCGTATGTGTGTTTTATCATTGAAACAATCTCAATGGGCAAGTGTTGAATTATATGCCGTATTAAGATATAGAGAAAGTAAGGGGTATTTTCATTAAGCTATATATTGTCACCTTGCCAAACACAAAAGGTCAAATTTTTGTCACATTCTTTACCTTTTGATATCTTTTATGATGATATTACTTTTTGTATATTTTACTTGTAAAATCTAGAATTCGCAGGTCAGTGAATACAGTTATTCTCTTCGCCTTAAAAACGAATTTTAAAAAGATTTAAAAAAAGTGTTGAGAGTAAGTCTTTACTTCTCAAGACCATATCCAGCCTGACAGTCGAATCTATGATTTTTTGTTTTAATTAATTCTCAGTCTTCGATTCGACTAGTTAAAACAGACTTATTAATTGGGCACTGTCAATCAAAAGTTTATTGACCAATCAAATCGTTTAGACCGTAATTGAACCCCAACATTAACGTTAAGCATATTGTTGGTTTTGTGACTTAAACGTCGTAACTGCATCTTTTTCAAGCTGTAGTTACGATATTTACGTCGCCAACCACAAATTTAACCACTGACCATCAATGTTGCAAAATAACGCGTTTTAACCCATTCCAACTCAGCGACGCTTTTATACGCCTCCAAGAAAAAAAGCCTTGGAAAACATTGTGGAAAATGAAGAAATTGCTTGTTACAGGCAAACTCTCCATTTTCCACACTGTTTTCTACCCAGAATGTTGAAAAATCCAAAATTTCATAAACTTTATATTAACGTCTACAACTACTTTCAATTTGGACCATTTTAAAATTTTGCCGTCTGGTAATGGGTTAATGTCTAAGTCATGTCGTAGGTTAGTAGGCGTGGAAAGCGATCCGTGAATTCTTCAAACAGCACATACTTGTCTGGAGGATAGGGTTAGATGAAAGATCCAAATCAATGGAAATTAGAATGTTAACGTTTTGTTGAAATGATGCCTGTTTTTGTCATGTTGTGTTGTAATGTTTGTTAGAAAAAATAATCGAGTTGAACTCGTAAAGATTATATGTATTCACATGTAGCGTTATTTGAGTCCCAGTTGAAACAATATATGTGCTCATATATTAGTCTTGCACATATATTATTTCCGGATGGATGATAATTGTTGGAATTCTGTAGAGCAACTGATAGAAGGGTTATTTCGATTCAGAATTTAAAGTGTCGGATATTGTTCCACAAAACTTAATTGTGTGTATTCATTTGAATGATTCCTTCGAGGTGAAATACTAGTATAATTTTAGAAATTACAATTTCAGAATCGAGGGGTCAGTGAAAACTAGTTAAAGTGCTAAGGATTTTTATATGCACTTAAAATAATTTATCACAGTCCCCTAGGAATGTCTTTACTCCCTTCTATACAGAGCACTGATTAAACAGTGTTGCCATGGTTTATGGACGCTTAAAACACGCTTAAAACGACAATTGACTAATTGATAAATGGAAACTTTCTGAGAAAGGATGAATAAGCACCAAACTATAAAACACATTACGAGTATGTTCTCTGTTTACCATATAATCGGGAGAAGGGTTGTAAGAACTTAAGGGATTGTTTCTAGTCAAGTCAAGCTTTAGTATTTTGAAATATTGGTGATATTAACATGCGAAAAGTTAGTAATTGTAGTTTTTTTTTATTTAACAATAACTATGAAGTTTTAGACATATTTGAATGTTATGTGGTAGAAAATGTCTTTTGTTTTCACGATTTATTGTGTCCAAGTATCTTTTTGTACTTTAAAAGATAGTAATAGGGCTTACCTAGACGATAGGTCTATCCCGTGTGAGGTGACAATGGAATGACGAAATGCCATATCTTGACAATTATTTATCCATTCTGATCAGAAAAGCGTTATGAGAAAATAGAATCACAATCGGTATCTGCTCTACCTACTATGGTCTCTGTTCTTAAGACTGTATTGCTTTGAGATTGCACTCACATTAGGAAATCAATCTCAAACTTCAGACCAGTTCTTGCTTTGTCTGTTAATTGATTAATCACAACATCTGTCATATATTGCATCTTTGATTTTCTAGTGACTGATTGTAAATAAAAATGGCCATACAAGAAACATCATGTTAGTTATGTACTTCAGTTTTGATATTGTACTGTTTAAACTTTGTTAAAGAGAATGAAAAGATAAATAAAACATTGTTGAATTTATATCCTCTCCTTTATTTACTTTGTACACGTACATATATATCCTTCATTACCGTACAAAGTTCAACCTGACCCCTTTCCACTTATCAGTGTTTTCTTTGATGAACGACCATCTAAGCCCAGGAGGCACGGTACTGCAAAGTTGTATCCACATCAACAACCGTTCGTTCCGAAACTGAACAGAAGTCAATGTGTCTTCTGTCAAATACACAAATGGATATTTCGTATGTTACAATAGATAGGCGTTAACCCATTACCTTATAATCCTGTATTTTGCACGCATGAAATATTGCAGCTAGGCAAACATTGATGGAAACAGAGAAGTTGCTTATACTAAAAGTAACTTTTATTTCCCCCAAATGATTTCTACAGTGTTTGGTACGTATTTTAGTTCACCTGAGTATAAAGTGCGAGGTGAGCTATTGTTATCAGCCATTGTCTGTCTTCCGCCCGTCCGTCCGTCTGATAACGATTTCCCTTCTCCTCCTAAACCAGTAAGCTGATTAAGCTGAAACTTGGCCGAAATGTTCACTGGATGAGTTTTTCAAAAATGTTGAAATAATCTAATTTCATGAAAAATATGGTTGCCATGGCATCTGGAAGTGGTAAATTTTATTGAATCTTTGAAAATCTTTTTGTCAGAAACTACAACGCCAAGGGCATCATATTTTATATACAGCATTACTAAATGGTTCTCTACCCGATTTGCTAAAATTATACCTCTTGGTCAAAATAAGCTTTACCCCAGAGGTCCAAAGTTAAGAAAACTCTTAATTATAGCAAGTTTAAAAGACTTCTCTTCAAAAACTACTAGGCCTTTCACATTCATTTTGGTATGTAGCATAACTAGATAAGTTTGTACTATTCTACTTAAAATTGTGCCCCTAGGGTCAAAAACTTCTTCCCCAGGGACCGAAATAAGCGAACACCCTTCAATTTTAGCAGGTTCTTCTTCACTCTAAGGTAAAGGGCATTTATATTTTGAATGTAGCAATAACCCGATGGTTACCTACCAATGTAGATGAAATTATGCCCCTTGCGTAAAACAAGGCTGTCAAATCCCCCTCCTAATGTATAAGGTCTAAGGTATTCAAATTTAGTTTATAGTATAACCTGATAGTTTTCTTCCAAGTTTTCTAAAATTATACCTCTGGAGTCAAAATAGCCCTTTCTCCAGAGGTCCAAAGTTTGTTTGTTTGTTTTTTTTTTTGGGGGGGGGAAGACTTTACTAGGACAAGTTAAAGGTCCAGAACATTCATATTTGGTATGTAGCATAACTAGATGGTTGTGCACAATTTAAAAACGGTTCTGTCCCAGGAATCCAAAATAGGAAAAAACACTCAATTAGAACAAATTAAAAGTCCCATGAATGTATAAGGTCTAACGCATTCGTATTTGTATAGCAGATGGTTCCTCGTACAAATTAACCAAGACAGAAATCTTTCAAATCCTACTGTTATAATCATTTAGCTCATGTTGCACCTTTTTTATACTAAAAAGCTGACGACTCGGGTGAACGGTTTTAGACTATCATGGTACTCTTGTTTATTTTGAAAAAGATAGTTTAACTGTCGCCTGCACCTGATCAATTTTTGACCAGTTTATAGTTCTGTTTATTGGTAATTGGTTTATAGTAAAAGTTTGTATACCAGTAACGAGAAGTTGATGACAGAGATTAAATGATATTGTGCTGTTGTAAAATCCGATTAAGGCATCAGCAGCGGGAATGTAAGTGAAATACTGTCGAAAGTGGCATAAAGCAACATACAGCCTACTAGAAATGCAATTTACCTTCACATGGCCTTAACACTTTTTATTCAATTCGTATCATCCTTCTTGCTGCCACAACCCAACTAAGTTGTTAGTTGGAGAATTATCAGTTTCTCCCTGTCTCGAGGTTTTCTGTCGCATTTGAAAACTATTTTATCTTATAATCCCCTCGAATATTTGTCTGCAACCTTTTTGAATTTGGACCAGTTTAATATTGTGTTGTTTGGAAATGGGTTTAGTACGAAGTAACCCGAAGACTTCATTGTTGTTGTAACTATCTGTATATAAAACATCGTTCGTTTATTAAACTAATCTACTGGGTGAATTTTGACTACATAAGACAAAATTGGCCATTGGCTGATCTCTATCAGATTCCTTCAAGGAATTAGATCGGATAAAAAACATGACTTAGCGTCGGGGAATATTTCGATATATGTTACGAAGTGAAGAATTTGGAAAAAAAATCTCTTCAGAGACTGCTTTCCGTGAAAATGATCTAAGGATGACCCTTTTCAAGTTTCCCTCGAGAAATTTTAAAAAATCATGTCTTTGATGGTCGAGCCAATTTCCATATATGGTAAATAATGAAAGCTGAAAATATTCTAAAAAAAACTCTGTTCGATTGCAAGCATAATTCACTGGTATTATAATTGAATGTGCCATTATCAGCTTCATAAAAACATAATTTGAATATAAACATGGCTTTTGTGGGCGGGACCGATTCCATAAATGGTATATGGTGAACATTTGGTAAAGTTTCTTCTCAGAAACTATTCGTTAGTTTTCAGGAGTGATACTAGGATGACACTTTACCTAAGTTTTATTTATAGTTCAAATACCACTTCAAATGAATGATTTGATTGACAGCCACGATTGGTCAATTCATGTATTAATAGATACAGTTATCCTTCATCAAGACGTGTAAACAAGCATAAACAGTAGCCAAATTTTATCGGAGATTCAAGTATTTTGGCTGAAATGATCTGCAACATGTAATTCAAGAGTCTATACAGAACTTGACCAAGATATTTCAGTTTCCTACTTAAAGATTTCGGATTGCAATATCAAAAGATCAACATATACCACCATTGGAGATTTCTCTAATTTATATTACTTAAATATGGCTCCTTTTTAACAAACTTAAATCAAATTATGCGACCATTGCTTGCTTTTGATACAAAATAAAGAGATTAATGGATGAATAAAACTCGCCAAATAATCAATCAATCAACCAATAAATCAATCAATCAACCAACAAACCAATAAGCCAGCCAACCAACAAACAAACCAATCAACCAACAAACCAATCAATCAATCAATCAATCAATCAATCAATCAATCAATCAATTGATCAATCGATCAATCACTCAATACTCAACAGATCAATTAATCAATATTCCATCCATCACTCACTCACTCACTCACTCATTCACTCACTCACCTACTCAATCAATCAATCAATCAATCAATCAATCAATCAATCAATCAATCAATCAATCAATCAATCAATCAATCAATCAATCAATCAATCGATCGACCGATTGATCGATCGATCAACGAATCAATCAATCAACCAACAATCAACCAACCTACAACTTAAACTACCTACCAATCAATAATATCAATCAATCATTAATTCAATCAATTAAACATTTTATCAATCAATCAATCAAACAAACAATTCATTAATCAATCAATCAATTCATCAACCAACCAATCAACCGATGAATCAATCAATCAATCAATCAACAGACAAATCAATCAAGCAACAAATCAATCAATCAAATAATCAATCAACCAACCCATAAATCAATAGATCAATCAATCAATGCACCGACCAATTAATCAATCAATTGCTGAGACAATCACTCAATCGATCAACCATTCAAAAAATCAATCAATCAATCAATCAACCAACCAACCGACTAATCAACCAACTAATCAACTAATCAATCAATCAACAATCAATCAATCAACCAATCAAACTATTAATTGAATCAATCAATCAATCATTTTATTAAACAACTGATCGATCAAATGATGAATCAATCAATAAATCGACCAAATTAATCAATTAAAAGATGAATCAGTATATGAATCAATAGATCAATCTATTAAACAATCAATCGATCAACCAAACAATCGATCAACCAAACAACCAATCGATTCACTGATCGACCAATCGATGTATCAACCAATTAATCGAAGAAACAATCGATGAATCAACCAATCAACCAACCAACCAACCAACCTACCAATCAATCAATCAATCAATCAATCAATCAATCAATCAATCACTTCATTCAGTTCATTCAATTCATTCAATTATTCATTCCTTCAGATAAAAAATTGAATAAATAAATCGAGGATACCCCAGAGCAAAACCTTTTCTACTCCTGTTACTGAGGCTAAAATCCTAACTGCAAGGGGAGAGGACATCATGAAAAATTAAAAGGGGGGTTTCTTTTGTTCCATATCAAAGGTACTTTTCTGAGTACAGTCTTTTAAATTGATTCATTCTAAATTTCTTTGACTAGTTATGAGTTATACTATGACATTCCATGTAGTAAAAACGAGTAGCGTCTACCTAGCAACAGAGACAATATAAATAGATTTTCAGATTTTCATTAACTGACCGGGTGAGTAATTTAACGCCCTTCCGCCAGTCAGTCAATAAATTATGAGGCTAAGTCTACCTGAATTGACGGATCGCATGCCACGCCCACTGACATTCGAATTGACATTACCGACTCAAAAATAATATTTTGTAAAATATGATTATGACCAGGGATATGACGAAAGAGACCTACCCTCGCCAATGTTCAATTTAAAGCCCGGAGATTACACTGCACTTCCGGTTTAAATGACTGTTCTGATTGGTCAATAGGGGTTTTGATTGACAGCGACATTCCGCTAATTACCGACATAACCACTTCCTAAAACAGTCTGAGACCAGTCCAAACTCAAAGGCAAGGGAGTATTAACCAATAACAAGCAATTTCTCCTTTTTTCGCAAAAGTGTTCAATGCTTTCTTTTCGGCCCGTCAAAATTTGGGATTGTTTAGGTTTGGTTGAACTATTTACTAGATAATTTCGGATTTCACGAACCTCGCATGGTGAAGACATGGAATACATCTGAGAGTAAAAGTTAACCCACTTTTGGAGCCTCCCCCCCCCCCCCAAAAAAAAAAAAAAAACACAAAAAAACAAAAAACCAAACAAAAAAAAAAAAAAAAAAAAAAAGAAATCTGTAGAATGGCGAAGAACTTGCTTGTTAAAAAAATCTTCATTATTTCAACGTTATTTTTCCCAAAAGCCAAGATGCGTTTAAATTTTCATCGACTAAAAGTTGTTGTCAGCAACTTCTTTTAATGTTCTTTTAATCTTGACTAGTCTTTTTATTTTACAAGAACTTTTGCGTATGTACATGGTGTACGTATTGTATAGTCCACCATCGAGGCCATACCGTAATGCATGGAACAGACAACTTCACGAACGACACAATGAAGCCGCGATTAACCCTTTCCCGTTTAAGGAAATTTTAGACTGGTCCAAATTGAAAGAGGCTAAAGACGACAATGAAAATTGTATGCAATTCGAAATTAAGCCATCCTATGTGGTAGAAAACATCGTGGGAAAAGAAGACATTGCTTGTTACAAGCAATTTCTTCTTTTCACACAATGTTTTCTCAAGTATAAAATCGCAGAGACGTAAAATTCCGGGTTTGTATATAAAAGGGTTAAACAGGACATGCATTTCTCGAGAGTCATAAAAAAGCGGTTGCGTGGAAATGGTTAAGTTGATGTTTTCGTACTTGTAAAATTTTGGTATTGCGCTTATACCAAATAATGTTTTACCTTTTGTATCGACGAAAAGATCTTTTTTTTAAAGATAAAGGTATTTTTTGTTTTTTTTTATTAACACACTGTATGAGGCCGAGAACCAAACATGGAAAAAAACGCCTCATTATTTTGAACATATTTGCATATAGCAACTAGGAAACCCCCCAATGCCTACGTTTGCTGCCCCGGTCTTTAAATGCTTCCTGATTATTGTTATCTTAGAAATAAGACTAAAATCTGTGACAACACTGTGACACTCAAAGATCATCTGTTGACAATGTTAATGAGTAACACATATATTTCTCACCTTCTCAACTCAATCGATAATATAATACCTTGAATTTTACTCATTAAATAGATGATTAAGATTTAGTTGGGTTTTTTGTACATACATCTACCTGGCAACAGCATCAATGAAGATTTATTTCCATGTCGCGATTAACTGACCAAGCATGAGTAATTTCCAATAGAGGTCCAAGGTATCAACTGACTGTCCGCTGATGTCGATCGAAATTCGATTAACCCTTGTCATGCTGAACCCGGAATATTCAGGTTTTGGCAGGAGGTATAGACAAAGATCAGCCTGCACATAAGTGCAGTCTGATCTTGGTCTACACCCCCGTGCGGCTCTTCCCGCCAGAGTTGTTTATGAAAATGATTTCTTAGGGAAATATTGATTATTTAACAACAATTTCTATCAGTGCTTTCGGCCCTTTGATTTTACAAAAATGCCGTAATGTAATTTATACAGCACAACAAGGATTAATCAATCAAATCATTTATTTAGGTGGGAAGTGAACCTCGACCCCGTCATTTCTTTCAAGCACTTAAACGTCATACCTATAACTACAACTAGTTGGTGACTCGCCAGACTCCTAATCATGGAGACCCGGGTTTGATTCCTGGCCGTGATCCTTTTCGACAATTGTCTCCCACCATTGGATGGATAATCGTAAATCTATGGGAGCTCAATGTAAGCTCGGAAAGGATGTAGTGGTAGTACTGGTGTGAGAAATACAAGGAATCAATGGTCAGGTGCTCGATATTAATGAAATACTGTTACAACTCTTTAAAAACAACTACAGCTTATTGAATCCGTAGTTACGATGTTTAGATCGCAAATCAGTGATTTACTTTTTGCTTTAAGTTCTCGACAATATATTTTGAACATGAATATCGTTAGATATCTCCGTCTAACTGTCTAGTCGGACGTCGGTAGGCGTGGCCAGCGATCCGTCAATTAATGCAGAGTCTTCAGTTTTTTACCTGATCTTATACGGAGGATTAAAGTACGCTAGAAGTTTTCAAAATGTCTTTGAGGTGGTTTTGGCGTCTTTGGTTGTGATGCAGAATCCCTTTAGCGTGTATTACGGTCACGAGTTCGCTTATGGAATTAGAGACTAGTTTCGTACCTGGCTAGGAGGCAGAATCGAATATGGGCTTATGTTTATGAAAATGACCAGTTTTTTCTATAGGGAACAGATATTCTATACAATGTCCGAGTAAACGAGATATGGACGAAACAATTTTATTGAGAGGAACGCCTACGTACAATCGATATTGAACCTATAGTACTGTATATCTAACTAGACCAAGGCAGTAATGAAAGACCTATACTCTCAGCAGATAATTCTTGGAAATAAACAGCAGGATTTCTATGAACTTGTAGACTTCATACCAATTTCTTGCCCAAAGTATAATATTCACAAACATTTGTCTAGTATTTTTGGGAATTGATGACTGTTCTCTAGCCACACTCGGACTGCTCTTCGACAAGACTATTTGCCTGAGCTATCGAACAACATTAGTTTATAAAAAGAATTAATGGGATCAGAAATCAAATAGAAAAAGATTTTTTTCAACTTTTTCTGGTGCGGGTATCTGAACATTTGATTCCGAAGAGTTTTCCCGGAAGGATTCTCTTTGCATGACGGGGCCAATTTTTAACCCTTTCCCGTTTTCCAAAAATTCATTCTTTTTGAAAGTAGTTGTCGACGACAACTGAAGGTGAGTACGATTTGGAAATTACCAACCTACAGTCTAGAAATGATACTGGAAGAAGAAATTGCTTTCACAAGCGATTTTTTTTCTTTTCCCACGATTTTTCCTCAAGTATAAATCACGTGTATGGCAAGCGTCCTCTAATAATAACAACCCTGTAATAAAACAACAAGAAATA
The DNA here is from genome assembly GCA_946902895.1 of Fragum fragum. Taxonomy (NCBI): domain Eukaryota; kingdom Metazoa; phylum Mollusca; class Bivalvia; order Cardiida; family Cardiidae; genus Fragum; species Fragum fragum. The sequence goes on along the minus strand of OX336366.1, from coordinate 39,257,963 downwards.
TCATAAGAATAAAACTAAAACAAACATTACCTTGTATTCTTTTCTTCTATTTTCTCCGAGCATACCAACCATTTTCCTCAGAATTCATGAAATATATGTAATATTACCTTCATTTGCAACTCGAAAGCATTTTCATCCAACCACTGTATTCTTGTAAATAAAGATTTGCCAAGGACCAGTCCCTTTCGGGTACAATATGTGTCAAGTATTTGATTGACCTACTGTTTTACATCATCACCTACTTGTCTATCAAATTTACCCCAGGCGTAATAGCCATCAGAATTCCATATCTTTTATGTCCAGGACAATTATTAGGTTTTGTTGTGTTGGAAAAGATTTATTCAGGATCCTTACACAACAACAAACAAACAAAACACAACAAAAATAAACAAAACAAAACACAAAACAAACAAACAAAAACAAAACAAAACACAAAAAATACCACCACCACCACCACCACCACCACCACCACCACAACTGCAACATCTTCTGCCTTTGTCGGTTTGCACAATTTTAGTATTTTAATGAGGGTCGGTACTTTTCACAGATCCCTTTTTGCATGTCGAAGGAATCAATCGACCAATCAAATTATTAAGTCACACCGGAAGAGAACTGTAAACTCCGTAATTGACCGACATTAATGTGGAACATTTTTGTTGGTTTAGCGACTTGAATGTCGTAAGTACACCCATTTAAGCTCCAGGTACGAAATGTAGGTCACAATTTTACTTTTTTACATTTTCCCTACCATATATTTTCGGGGAAAAAACCACTTAAAGTCGATTTTTTTTCGAAAAATAATCATTCAATAGCGAAGGGCCGCGGCCATAGTGCACTGGTAGCGAGTAGGACTCGTAGTGATGGGGTCCCGGGCTCGATCTCCGGCCGCGGCTAATATTCTTAACGAGAATACCAGGAATCCATGGCCAGGTACTCCAGCCTCCGTATTATGACTGAAATACTGTTAAATATTGCGTTCAACCCATTCAATCAATGGGAAGTAAATTTCGTGGAAAAGGAAGGAATTATTTGTTACAAACAAATTCTTCTTTTATCAAAATTTTTCTCACGTATAAAAACATAGGGACATAAAAACCAGGCATCCTACAGAAAAATGTTAAAAATCACGAAGCATAATATATTACAAAATCCCGGGCCCCGCCCACTTGCTCCCTTGGTTCCGCTCATTGACTCCAACAGGGACTTTCACTTCAATTTTAAACAACGTTCTTCGGAAAATTTATGGCCAGTAGTATGTAACAAAAAAGTAGAATGACTGACGACCTAAACGTCTTAACTACAGCTTGATTAAGCTGTAGTTTCGACGTCTAAGACCCCAATGCTTCGTATTAAAGCGGCAAATGTTGCAGTTCAAATTCCTCTTCCAATAAAACGAATCATTTGATTGGCCGTTTATTCTTTGATTGACAGCCGCGATTGGTCAATTATATTCCTAGATTCAAATCCAACTTGTCAGAATAGTGAGCATGACTAAATTGACAGCCGCGTCTCGAGGACGGTTCTCTGAAATCTACCACAACTTCATATTTTAATATGTGCACATGCTGAATCTGTTAACGTAGGCTACACTGATCATTTACGTCATTTCAGACTGCGATTTAAAAGTACAAAATGTCGGCCTAACTATTGCTTTATAGAACTTCTTTTGACCAGGACAGCGATCGGTTTCTTTTTGTGTGATCTAAAAAATTATAATTGACGGATTGCGACAATTAATAAAAAATCAATTTACCAGTCATATCATGCATTTATACCGGAAGTGATTTTTTGAACTCCAACATTCATTGGCATTTATGTGAAGTATTTCATTGGTTTGGCGACTTAAATATCGTAACTACAGCTTATTGAATTTGTACTTACGACGTTTCTGTTCGCCAACTTACCATTATACATTTTTGTTATATGTTACTGATCATTGCAACCAAATGCTAAACTAGATTTTAATAAATTGTGTTTTGGGTATTGTTCAGCCCTTCTAAGAAGAACACAATTATTTGTCAAAATTAGCTGTAATTAAGAAGTTCATGTCGCCAAACCAACAGAAAAGCTTAACAAAAATGTCGGAGTTCAATTAATGTCTTCCAGTCTTAATAAGTGATTATATTGATAAATAGATGTTTTGATTGACAACGACGTATTGTCGTATTAGGAATCAAAGTACTGAAAATACTGTAAGCTAGCAAAGCATGGTTGAATTTAAAAAATCTTTCCTTTGTTTGGTAGAAAACATTGTGGACCTTGAAGAAATTGCTTGTTACAAGCAATTTCTTCATTTTCCACAATGTTTTCCAAATCTTTTTTCTTTAGATGCTTAAAAAGCGGAATCGGGTGGGAATGGGTTAAATAGCATGCTTTTGACAGAGTTCTCTACAATTTGAATAAGGTTTGCAATATTCCTGAAATATGAAATAACTATTTTTTATGGCATAGGCATTCCAAAGATTTGGTGGTTAAGCATCCAGTGGCGGTTTGCACTAGTTGAACTTTGAGAAGACCTCCAAATTTGTCTGTTAACTTAAGCTAACGGCTGACGCTTTGCTAGCTAAATGTTTGTAAAGGAGAAAGGGTTTGTTTTATAACGATATTTTACATTATATTTTGTTCTAAGATTAACTTTTATTAGAGGTTCCTGCATATTCGTGAACTTGAACTGCCTAGTATCGGGTTAAATGATAAGGTAAGCCCGCAAAATACCGACAGAAACCCCTCCGTTTTACGGGCCCTCAAGATAATGCTTTGGTAAACATTTTCGAAAATGAAGAAATTGTTTGTTATGTACTTCAATCTACATAATGTTTTAAACTCAGAATAAGAAAATCCACCAATTTTAAGTTGTCGTCTGCAACTTCTTTAAATTCGGACTAGTCTAAAATTCTGATGTTTTGAAAAGGGTTTAACCCATTCCCACACTATCCATTCTTTTTACGCCCATCAAGAACAAAGCTTTTGAAAAGTTGCAAATTTCAATTTGAAGTTGATGAAATAAAATTATTTTTACTTTAGATTAGAAAACATAGTGGATAATGAAAAAAAATGCTTGTATCAAGCAAGTTCTTCATTATTCACAATGTTTGTATAAAAGAAAAATAAAAAATAAATAAAATCTCGCCAACTTGAAGTTGTCGTCTGCATCTTTTTTTCAATTCGGACAAGTCGAAAAAATTCTGTTGGTTGGTAAAGGGTTAATAGATAGGATGAAGTTATCATTTACCCCATTCCAACACAACAAAATACTAGACAGGTCCAAATTGAAAGAAGCTGCAGACGACAATATCAGGTTTATCATTTTAAATTTTCCCGTCGTTTTGGATAGAAAACATGGTGAAAAATGAAGTAACTGCTGATTACAAGTAATTTCTTCCTTTTCCACCACATTTTCCAAAGCATTTTTGATGGGAGTAAAAAGGAGGGATTGTGTGGGAATGGGTTAAGCATCATACTAAAACCATTGCCCGATCTATTCCCCTGGATGATTGGTTATGTCATGAGTACCCTATATCCAGGGCTTTTTGAGGTAATAAGCATTTCAATGACCAGTCCCAAATTGTATGAAATATGACCTTGATCAACAGTAAAGCTGAACGGTAGGCTAACCTAAATTGCTAAGCTCTATTTTTAACCGTATTGGAAATCCCCTCAAAATCAGGCGAGCATGCGTACTCAAAGTCATGTGGTAATGAATCACATGGTGAGCGTAATAATTTGCATATTCAGTAGCCGGTAAATCGATGAATCCGTTTCTGATTTTGTTTACATGGCAACCGTTTTGTTTGGCGTTACAGTCATTATTTCATAATATGATTTCAGTCCAAAGTAGGTAATGTCATCATTTAACAATTCAATAAAGCTTAGTCATTTTTATTGAAATATTCCTGTACGAGAAAACAATGCCCTGGAATGTTTAAATGCCCTGACCTCATTACTAAGCACGACGTGGCTTAAACTGCAGAAAAACTCGGATTGGTATTTTAGCTTACCAGTAACCTAGATCTAGACACCTGATGCAATCAACAAAACTATTACGATAGACAGAACATTCTGATTTGAAGGAATTCGCTTTCGGCCACGTTAGCGTTTAAAAGTACAGTTATAAATAGTATCGAGGGCCCTGGATAAGCGTAAATAAACACTGCTGAAGAGGCCCCCAGTGGGATATTTTAACCACGGTAATGCAGTTTGAAAAAAAAATATGTATAGAATTCCAGTTTCTAATAAACATCTATAGATATTTTAACTTTCTCTACACACATAATCCTCCATTTTTACTCTCCGAATGAAAATTGTCGCCCGCGAATTATTTAAATTTGAACCAGTCTAAAAGAGAGCTGCAACGGAGTCAAAGCAAAATGAAAGATATTGGGACATAAAAACACTCTCTTTTTAACAATTCTGATCCAGTTGTACACGTTGATCCAACTTTATGTAGGTATACATGAATGAGTTTGATTTTAAGAATATTATTTTATTGCAGGTTTTTATTTACTTCAATGTAAGAAATTGTATACATGTAATTTATATGTTTTTTAATGTGCTTACGTGTCGTAGTCAGTCTCTAAAACAAACACCACATCGTTGTTGACAGAAAACTATCGTAACTACAGCTTGAATAATTTTGCACGCCAAACGACCACATATTTCTTTGCGATCGGTCCAAAATAGCATCTCATTTTGATGCCTGTATGATTGTTTATGGTATCGAATTTATATTACTACGAGGCTTCAGCTTTGTAAAGCATTATGGTTAAACGAAAATCAAAGTACTTAAAAGTACTGTAAGCTAGCAAAGCATTGTTTTTATTCAGTAATCATCTTTGTGTAACGTTATCATGATAGAGAAACGAGGTCAAAGTAATCAAAGATTTAACCCATTCCCACACAATCCCTAATTTTTACACCCATTAAGAAAACAATTGTTGAAATCAATGTGGAAAATGAAGAAAATGCTTGCTACAAACAATTTCTTCATTTGACACATTGTTTTCTACATAGAAAGATAAATATTTTAGAGTTTTCAATAATTTGAAATTGTCGTCTGCATGCAACTTCTTTGAAGACTCCGATCAGAGTCATTTTGAACACGATGAGCTCATGTGAGCTAAAACTCCTAGGAGATGAACTTGCATGCAGATTTTACAATATTCCTGAAATACCCAATAACTACGTTTTATGGCTTAGGCATTTAACGGATTTAGTGGTTAAGCCTCCAGCGGCAGTTTGCACTCATTGAACTTTGAGACGAACTCCAAATTCTGTCTGTAAACTTAAGATATCAAAGCTGAAGCTTTGCTAGCTTAATATACTTGTAACTAACGGCATTTCATTTTCTTACAATGTTTGCTCTCCAATAAAACACCTGTTTTCCATTTACGCACAACCAGTTTGCTTGTAAGTAACTTGTTCAAAAGGAACCAGTCTACCTTTGTGTCGTCCGATATCGCATGATCCATTACTGGAAGGCAAATTTGTTCCAATTTTAAGTTTATCTGGCATGCCGATGCGTGTAGATTTTATCATTTTACATTGTAGGCAGTATTGTGAAAAAGAAATAATTTTCAGCGATCGATTTCGTTCATTGATGTTTTCTATCATCATATATTTTAGTAAAATGAAAAAAAAAAAAAAAAAGCACCCGATGATTGCATGTGAAATGTCCAAATCTCTTAAAGCATTACCGAGACAACGACAAAATTTGAGACTGGTCCAAATTCAAAGAAGTTGCAGACGACAATTTATGCTTCACTGAATTTTAAAATCTTTGTCTTTTATGATAGCAAACATTGTGGATAATGAAGAAATTTCTTGCAATAAGCATTTTCTTCATTTTCCACAAAGTTTTCCAAAGCTCCTTTTTCTTAGGGGCTTCGAAAGGCATTATGTTGAGGGAATGGGTTAAAAATTTATGAAATGTAAGAGAATTATGTAAAACACTGAAGACAAAGTGTATTAGCGAAAATGCTTGATTACTTGAATTAAACGACAGTCTTGCCAATCAATGTTACCACCCCATATTGAAAGAGTTACAGACGGCATATCACAGAACACGTTTTAACCAAGCTAATTTAAGATAGGTCTTACTAGCTCTTGCTAATAAAGATAAATAATTTTTCGACCAAGTTCTTGAAGTAATCCATCGGTCAGCAAATTGATTTTTTGGACATCATATCGTCGGTGAGCAAGCAAAATGTCGCAACTACAGCTTTGCTAAAGCTGTAGTTACGACATTTTGCTTGCGCTCTGACGATATCATAAGGATAAAAATCTTTAGCATAAATAGCAATGAGGGTTCTTGTCGACGAATGGATTTACTTTACGACATTTCCTGACTACCCTGTTCTTTGAGTGAGTATCAAGGTTTTCTGTTATAGACAAGAATAACGAAATAATTAACGGAACGCCGCTGTTATAAACAACCGATTGACCTCCCAAATTTTTCTTAGGACAAATTATGTAAGAGTTGTGCACTACCGTGAAAATCATTGACAAACCAGAACCCACGCCGACTTCGCTCCGCTATGGAGATGTAATACGAACTAAGTTGAACGACAAACTATCATCATCTTCATCATCATCATCATTATCATCATCATCATCATCATCATCATCATCATTATCAACTAATCATCACCACCTCAACCACCACTATCACCACAACAACTACGGCAAAGAAAAACAAATAGATAAAGGGAAAAAACTCGAAGTTTCAATGTATCATTGACTTTGGCTTAACCAGTTATTTCCCTTTAATTTTCCAACTCTAACGATGATGCACTAACCATGGCTTTGTTTCTATTTTCACACCAATATAATCACAAAAAAACTGTCCGACTCATCACGTGTGCTCACTTTATCACAAGCCTTTGGTGAGAGACGATGCACCTGTTTTTTCTAGATCGCCCAAATATAAACTAACAATATGCTTGAGTCAAGATCGAAGACCTGAATGTAAATTTTACCAAAATGCCCTTAGGTTTTACCCGAAGTAACATAAAACAGCTAGACAAATCTATCATTTTGAAGATTAAGTCACCAAACGACGTTCTATATTAATTGGATTACAACATTTATCCCTAAAAACTCGTAAAGACCTTGAATAAAAACAAGGTTTTCACAAAGAAAATCTACTATGAGCCACTTCTATGTCCCCATTCGTTGTAGCCAATTAGTCCATTCACAGGATTAATCCATCAATTAAACTATTCATTTAGACCGGAATTGAGTCTTGAACCCCCACATCGGCCGTCTTTTTTGTGAAGCATTTTTGTTGGATTGGCGACCAGAACGTCGTAACTACGTTGAATAAAAGTTGAATAAGCTGTAGATACGACGTTAATGTCGCCAACCAAGCATTTTTTGTAACATGTTACTGGCCATATTTAGCAAAATAACGCAGTGGAACTTCTATTAGAGTCAATGGGCGGGGGGCAGCGATCCGTCAATTGCTTAGCGATTAATTTTTGACAATGTCAAATTAAAGAAATAAAGGTGATATCAATGTGAGAAATAGGGACAAAATTACTGTAAATTGATAAGAAAATGGTGTGAATCGCTATGAAGAATGATTTGCGTTGCAGGCAAATAACATACCCCCTTTCCATAGAAGGTTTTCGTGAAGATACAGTAAAATAATTTATTACTTTCTTGTATGAATCACAGCGGCTCTTGTCTCAGCTTGGGAGTCCTACACGTCAATTACGGAATTCAGGTCCACAGCTGAATATCTGTCCTCTGTCCCTATCTAGTTTAATTTTGTATATAACCTGGTAAAGACTTCATATGGTACAACAACAAGGGTCCTCAATGTCGCCTTTTGAATTCTCGTCTGGACGACGTCCACTCCCTGATCTCTATTTAGTTTCGTGTTCAACATAGCAAGATAAACTGCCAACTTGTTGTACACAAATCACACATTAAAGACCTATGAAAACTTGGAATGTTGCTGCAGGCATGAGTTTACTTGTCAAGGAAACATTCATTACATTTCGGTTGTAAGGACATCTATTGTATCCTTTACAATGAACTCAGCATGGAGGGATGGACTCATGGGATGTTTCTCAGACTCTGTAACCCATTAACAGACGACACAATTCTAGACTGGTCCAAATTCAAAGAAGTCCAAGACGGGACACGTTTGTGCTATGAAATCGATATTTGTATTCTTTTTTTTTTGTTGAAAACATTGTTGCCTCTAAAGAAATTGCTTGTAACAAGTAATTCATTCAAAGTCCCCAATGATTCTCAAAGCATTTTTCTAAGGGGCGTGAAACAGCGTTTTTGTGTGGGTACATGTTTTAATTTTTTCCACTCACGTAGGGTATTCGAATGCTAAAAATGCAATATAAGGGAGATAACAACAAACTAAATAATCCACACAAAATATCTATTCACTCCCTTGCTTTTTATCCGCGCACGATATATTTTTCAGAACTTGCGAAACAATCAGAGATTAAACATATTTAATTTGCACGAATTCCATTGTAAACATACACATATGAGTAAGACACAGATAAATGTAAACCAAGCAAAAGGGATTGGAACGAAAGCATAAGCTTATAATGTTCTCTCTATATGTGATTCAATAATGGAACTTACTGACATTTCTAATAGAATATTTGAATTTTAAATAAATGACAACATACATTATACACATATGATTGTTTGAAGAAAGCGTTTTTGAAAGATACAAATGCTGTACACGAGGGGGGAGGGTTGAATGGTATTCCTTTAATGTTTTTAGATGAGAATCATCTGTACGTTACCTGTAAGTAGAGTATATTTACGCGTTCTATGGGAATGACCATTATCATTTATGAAATACGCAAGACGGGTGACAACACTGTTAACACATAAAAAAGTACGAGAGTGCGATAACACCAGGATGCGAAGTTTTTTTCGTTATCCGAATGCTTTCGAACGATATAAATATAATTATCGAAACTAGGCTTTCGCTTTACAAATAAACAAATTGACACGCGATGTTTTTTTTTTATTAATGTAATTCCATTGATGTTCAGAAAAAGTGTATTTTATATGTAGCAACTGGCTAGAAGCGTTCGTATTGATTAGGTTTATTCGAGAAACGGTCAACGACAATGGTAAGTGAATATTGGGCATATAAATATAACAACGGGGGAGTGGTTAAATCTATTCAGTGTTTACTCGTAAGTCACGGGATAAAAGAATTAAGTACACAAAGTCACGCTTAAGGTGGCCAAAGAAAGAACTATTATATTGCAGGATTAAGAAGCTATAGAAAGATTTGTTGGAGACCCGTAAGATAACTTGTCGAAAATCTCCCTCGTTTAAATGATACATGGATAGTTAGTTTTCCTTGCAAAAGGTCAAGTACAATTGACGAGAGGCTACTGTCAAACCACACTTCTTTCTATAGCTGCCATATATAACCCCGACACCAGCATACAATAATTTTGTCGAAATGTAACCAATACGTCGTAATTACAACTTATAGCCGTCCGCTACCGATTTTTCATTATTTTACAAATTAAAGCAGTTTGTCAAAGTGTTTCGTCGGAGGTCTGTTAGTTTGACCAGCGATCCGTCATTGGCACGTGCGCCAAGGTAAGGCTCAGATAGGCCTACGATTTCTTTTTTGTTTTTGTCTTGACTGATATGACCTTGTTGAAGTTCATATTAACCCATTCCAACTCAATCCCTCCTTTTTACGCCCCTCGAGAAAAAATCTTTGGAAAACATTGTGGAAAATGAAGAAATTGCTTGTTTCAAGCAATTTCTTCATTATCCACAATGTTTTCTATCCAAAACGACGAAAAAATTCAAAATTCCATCAACTTAAAATTGTCGTCTGCAGCTTCTTTCATTTTGGACCAGTCTAAAATTTTGCTTTGTGGGAATGGGTTAAATGGATCTATCAGTTTCCAAGAGTCCATGTTACGCCAAGGAGTAGCCGAGCAATATTCCGAATATTTCAACTTGTCCTGCGGGGAAAGATTCCAGTTACTTATAACAAATGAAGGTGTAAGGAACAGAACAGAACAGAACAGAACAGAACATTCAACTATTCAACTCCTAGTCAATCGCGCTTTTGAAGCATTTCAAGAAAATAGATTTGGAAAACATTGTGGACAATGAAGAAATTGCTTGTGACAAGCAATTTCTTCATTGTCCACACTGTTTTTCTACCATATAAGACAAAGGTTTTCTTAAATTTCACGAAAAATGTTAACTTTTGACCAAGAAATTTACTTAATCAAATCAGGCTTTGCTAGCTTACAGTACTTTCAGTACTTTGATTGTACAAAGTGTGAATTTGATTTCAGCCTTCTGTGCATTATGAACATGCCGGGCTTTCTGTTGTCAAATGTGAATGACTAAATTGATGTGTTTCAAAAAGAATGATAACCTGAAACCCACTTAACTTTGTCTTTTGAAGCCTGCAAAAGATGACTCTAGTACAATTGACCGAATGAGGGGGCTTCTAGTCTGTCTGCTTACTAATCCACGTAACTGCAGCTTTTCAAAGCTGAGGTTACAAGGGTTTTACAGCAAACATGCGACCTAAACCAGCTTATCCGCTGACAAACACTTAAGAAGCATCTCTCTATGACAGTTTGTCTCATTCGTTTTGCGAAATTGTGTCTCGTCAAGGTTGTGTGTGTGTGTGTTTGTCTGCGCACGCACTGAACGCGTGTGTCCACGAAGGTGTGACTGTGATTATCAGTAATCTATTCGACTGTGTTTTTAGTGTGTGTTTCTGAAAGTGTGTGTCTGCTAATTCAGTTTTATAGTGATGTTCGGGTCGCGTATGTATGTACAATACAGTCCTCTCAAAATGACAATGTTTGAAAATATATATCGACAATAACACATTTTATTGAATGGTTCCGATTGTTTTTTTAACCCTTATTATGCTGAATTAGAAATTCTACGCAGAATTGCTTTAAAAAACAAAGGATGGATAGCCCTAGAAGGTCTTAATGAGGGTCAATATTTCTTTTGAAAATTGATTATCTAAACAACTCTTGATGAAAGGGGGGCAAGCTGGAGGTATAGACCAAGATCAGACTGCACTTATGTGCAGGCTGATCCTTGTCTATACCTCCTGTATAAACAAGAATATTTCGGATCCAGCATGACAAGGGTTAAGAATAGTTGTCGGATATAGCGAGGGTTTAAACGATATTTACGTTCATGACGACGAGGCTTGATGAAACTACATTTTTTTCGCAAAGAACTCCCTCTTTCTTTTGACTCTTTTCTCCATACAAACTCTCCTTTTTACGCCTCCGAACTTGAAATTTTCGTCTGCAGCATCTTTCGATTTGAACCAGTTTGAATTTTTTCGTATGGTTAAGTGTTAGACCGCTAGTTTCCACTTGCAAATCGACAGATTATCGAGAGACTATCGTAAATACCGAGGAATATTTCCACATTTCACGAGAGCGACGATCGAATGGAATTCCATATTTTTCTTTGCAGCGTGAAACAAATACAAGATGTTGTATCGCTATTGTAACGCGATATCCCATTTAATAAGCACTCACTCTTTTATCAAATAAATTCTATGAAATAATAATGATAGAAAAATGTCAAGTTTCCCCCTCCTATGCTTTACCATTTAGATTACGTTTATTTTCATTATGACGTCATGCACAGAATGAAAATTACGTCATTTAAGATAACCTTACATGGAACCGTATTTGACACTATCAAATACGTTTTTTCTCTGATAAGTTTCGATTTTGCAATTGTGGAATGTATTTATCGATGGCTAAGAGCAAAAACATAGTATGGCTCTATACATTGTATAGAGCCATACTATGTTTTTGCTCTAAACCCTCGAATTATGTTACTAGAAATATTCATAGGTATATAATGAATTATATAATGCAACAACATTTCCTTATAGATAACGATAATAGTAACAACAACGGTGGCAATAATAATGATAATGTTGACGCAGAAACAGCGTCATTATACCCATTCCCACATGACGGAATTTTTAGACTGGTCCAAATTGAAAGAAGTTGCAGACAACAATGTTAAGTTTATGAAATCTTTTTTAAGAAAGAAAAAGGTAGAAAATATTGTGAATAATGAAGAAATTGCTTGTGTTTTTTTTCCTTTGGGCGTTAAAAAGCCACATTGTGTGGGAATGGATTAAACCCATTTCCAACAAAGTACAAGACTGGCCCAAATCGAAAGAAGATACAAACGACATGGAAAGTTTCCCTTAAGTTTGACAGCATGTTCTAAATAAAGCAGGAAACGTTATGAGAAAAGGAGAATTATTTGTTGCAAACAATTTCTCCTTTTCCCACAAAGTTGTCCACAATAATTTTCCTCAAGACATAAAAAGGCGAGATATGATGGAAATGTGGTATGTGGTTATCTAAGGAATGTTTCCTCTTTTAACCCATCACCGCACCAAGTGGCCAAAATTCGAAGAAGTTACAAACAGTATTTCAAATCTTTCAACTCAGTGTTAGTTAAGGTAGAAAAATACTGTGGGAAAAGAATATAATGCTGTTCATGAACATTTCCACTTTTCCTACTATATTTACAATGGTCATTTTTTCTCCAGCTCATATAAGTCCGTGATTCAGGAGTACCGGATTAAAGTTTTTTGTTAGTTTTTTAATAGACCTTGTCATTTCTGTTGTAACATTTAATTATAACAAATAGAACATACAGCCACACAAATAGGCTGATAGACAGACGGACAAACACGTGTAAGTCCGAAGTAAACGTGTACAACATAAACTGTGTATTTTGACCCGTTCCCACACGACAAAATTTTAGACTGGTCGAAATTGAAAAAGGTTACAGACGACAAACCAAAGGTGGTTTAAAATGAAATCGAGGGTCACATGAGGGATAGAAATTATTGTGAGAAAAGAAGAAATTGCTTGTAATAAGCAATTTCTTCTATTACCACAACGTTTTCCATTGCTATATTTCTTCGTCGCATAAAATACGGGATTGTATGGGAATGGTTTAAAGTACATATGAAATTCTAGATCACCTTTGCGTCACTCTAACGACCTTGATGTGCAATAGTAGTAGAGGGGCTGGTCTTACCATTTACAGACGACAAAATATTTGGTTGGTTCAGGACAACAATTAAGTATTGTGTATAAACATAGTGGCAAGAGGAAAAGGTTGCCTGTAACAAGTCGAATTTTTTGGATGGGGTTAAAATTAATATCCGCTATCAATATTAATAATAACACACTTATATTGTGTTAGTGTACGATTCAGGTCATCTTTCGCACTATTACAACAAGAGTATGGCTATCTATATACGGATTGCCCATCTATTTCAGACATGACAATTTGTCGGAAATTTGAATTTTGCAGTTTTTTTAAGTCGAATTTCACCGAGGGGAAAACTTAGAGGAGATGTTCGATATGCGACCTAAATGCTTTTACTACTGCTTGAACAAACTGTATGAAATAAACATGTCAGAGAGAAACATGACTGGTCGAATAGTTTTACTTGTTTATCGATTTTGATTGATAATGGAGATCCGTAAATTTGAATTGTCGCAGAATCTATCGGCAATTAGGGACAAAGCGTCTTTCTGTAAAATTGAAAAAAAAACAACAACAACAAAACACTAGCAGACCCAGCTATTGAAGATCAAAGTACTGAAAAGTACCTTATGCTAGCAAAGTTGTATTCGGTAATCTTCTCTGTCAAACGTTATCATGATAAAGAAACAAGATTAACCCATTCCAACTCAAGCCCTCCTTTTTACACCCCTCAACGAAAAAGCTTTGGAAAACATTGTGGAAAATGAAGAAATTGCTTGTATCAAGCAATTTCTTCATTATCCACAATGTTTTCTATCCAAAAAGACAAAACAAATCAAAATTCTATCAACTTGAAATTGTCGTCTGCAGCTTCTTTCAATTTGGACTGGTCTAAAATTTTGCTGTGTTGGAATTGGTTAAAGTAACCAAGGAGTTAACCATGAATTTTCACACAACCCCTCCTTTTTACGCCCCCAAGAAAATAGTTATCGAAAACAACGTGATTTTTTTTATTTTCCACATAGTTTTCTACCTAGAGAGGTAAATATTTGAGAATTTTCAACAATTTGAAAAATTGTCGTCTGCAACTTCTCTTAGGTCTCTATCCAGAGTCATTTTGAACACAATGTGCTCATGTGAGCTAAAACACCTAGGACGAGATGAACATGCAGACTTTGCAATATTCCTGAAATACACAATGAACTAATGAAAGCGAAATCCTTATTTCACCGTTAGAAATAATTCTAAAACGCACAAAGAAAGAGAGGTTAGAATTTGTAATGATGCAGAAACTTTGACAGTCATATTCGGATTTCATCATATAAAGGAAACTAGAAACTTCGACGAAAGAAAAAAAAAATGGTCAGAAAATAAGCTACACGTAATCGTCGCTCAAATTGCGACCTTGTAGCCACACAGCAAAGAGCTGACGCAAGCCTCCAAACCGATTTACCAATGCGAACCCTTATTTCACCGATCACGCCTTCATAGCGTGGCCCCGACTTCAAAACAGCTGATTGCAATACTATGTATTCACAATCGATTTAGTCGTGAACAGGAACGCTAGCGTTATCGCTTTACTGTCATTTACTATTTGAGCCTTAAACCTACAAAATATTGATAAACTGATATTAAGATTTGCTATATTTTTGTAAAAATTTGTGATATTTATATTGAAATTGAAATATCTGGAAACATGGTTCGTGTGATTAGTTCAGGGTTTAGCACTCCACGGAGCCGGCATAGCTCCGGCGAGGAAATGATTGACCGTTTTGCTGCAATGAAAGCGCTGTCAGCGCTGAACGACGAGGAAAAATTCAACATGTATCGCGAAGGCATCGGATCTGGAAATTTGGTGATTGATTCGAACACTGACACAAATGATTCATTTAGTGGTGCCGATTCGGAAGAAGATTTTGGATTAAGATCAGATAGGGGAATTCTTGATAAAGGTTCAAACCAGGTAAATATAATTTTAAACATTTTTTTTAATCTTTTTTGCATCAAGGTTTTCATTTATGATTAATGCTTATGTATGCTTATCAGACAAGCCTGTAAATCGAGCCAATCAGAGTTCAAATGTTGCAGCATGTAGGGTAACATTTTTACGTGATTGTGAAATCACTTATTTTACATTTTTCCTATGCGAAACACTGTTCTCATTTGAACATTTGTCGTGATTATTCAATTGACGATCAATTTCAAAGGATTTCGGTTAGCATGAATGAGGTAACCATGTCATCATTCTCTACTGAGAACCTCCTATACTGTACATAGCATACATTGACCGAAATATTTTCTCGGTCATTTTCAATTAGCTTCAACTTTCTTGTGTTTCATGGTATTTCGATTGGTTTCGCCTCCATGTTATGATCTAAATCGTGTAAGTCCTAATAAGTCTTTCAGATTCTCAGACTTTTTCGTCCGCAAGTTTTTTACTTTTCGTTGCATAAACGTTCGAAATGCATTGAACTCGATTTGTGATCAGCTGTGAATCAGCTGTTAAACCGGCGTACATGACCGCAACGCCACCTTACGGGAAATCCCATAGCCAATGGGAAGTTGATGTGAGCCAAAATAGTCTATCAACCGACGAAGGTGTGTTACGGTAACGCAGTACTGCTATTGGCTGATCGTATCGTGAAACTAATCTATACATATCAAAGGAATTTACTACGCTTGATGATACAAGATTCTATTTTTAGATCTTAACAAGATCAAGGTCGCTGTCACACTGCCTGTTCACGTGAAATCACAATTTAATTAAGTTGATTTCTACTTCTAAATGTATTTTGCACGCGCATCCAAATCGAATTAATTGATAGCACATTATTATGCGTTCCCGGTTCGAAATTGTGGATTAACTAAATGAATGTGTTCACATTTGACTGAGTTTCACATTACAAGTATCAAGTTCAAATGGAATTCGGTCAGATTAAAGGAATTAACCAAATTTATGTCCGAAATTCGGTTGAACAGTTATGTAAAGGTGTTCTGGTACAGAGAAATGGCAGATTTGAAGGTTTCCAGAAGATATCCGTTGATTAAAAAGCATTAATACTTTTGTTTTCATAAAGATTATATTATTGAATAAAAAGGGTATCATTTCAAACATTTATTATATTGCAATCCTTAACCCGGTCGTTTCAAACCTGCCAAGCATAAAAAAGGCTATTTCGATTAACATATCACCAGACGACAAAGAACTTGCGGACACCAATTTGGAGCTGATAAAATTAAAAAGAAAACGCCATCTTTCTGTGTAGAAACATTATTTGTCACTAATCATTTATTCTTCTTCCACAATAATTTCTGGGTTTTTTTTTGGGGGGGGGGGGGGGCTTATAGTCCATTCTCAATTCAATTTTGTAACCTTATTGCTTTTTTGACTTTTAGCCCTTTTCTGTTCAATCCTTTGTTTTTACGTCCATGTGTTTTTATATGGAGAAAATGTTGTAGAGAAAGAAAAATTGCTTGTGACAAGCAATTTGTTCTCTTTTGAACAATATTTTCTACCCAACTGGACGAATATTTTTCAAATTAAATCCTCTTTAATTTTTTGTCTGTAAAATATTTGAATTCGGACAGGTCTTAATTTTTGCAAAACATGAAAGGGTTAAACATATCTTATGGATACTTTTGATTTAAAATAGAATGAATTTGGACATAAATCTGAAGAATTGTTCCTTTCTGTGAATTAAATAAGCATTTCTGTAATGTCAAATTCATTAAAGTTCACGATTAAAAAACAAACAAACAGAAACAAAATACACACACTTACACACACACAAAAAAGAGAAAAACAACAACAACAACAACAACAAAAATGAAAGATAGGATCCGGATTGGCAGGGATACCTAACCTGTTCCTTATATAGTGAGAAAACACGGGTATCATAACACCCTTCTTAAAAACATTAGGATGTTTCTAATTCAAATATATTTCCTAGACGATCCAGTTGACGAAGTGAATAATGATGTCCTATTGTCGGCGAAGTTTTTCAGTTTACCTCTTTCTGTCTCAATAGCCAAGCCCATCGATCAAAGGGCATGTCTGTGCCAGTCTTTATTTTCGACCAATGAAAAGATACGAAGTCTTCACCAATGAAAAGATACGAAGCCTTCGACCTAGTTATGAGGCTGTCAGCCGTATCAAAGTCCGACCTCTGCATTGTTTCGCAAACAAAGCAATGTATGACTATTGCATCATTGCGTGACTTCGCCGCTGGCTGGTTGACCCAATTTTAAGCCTATAATAATATGTAAATATGTACATATACATTCAAAGTATACCCTTTCACATATGAAACAAAACAAGCCAATCTTCTCCCTCTGCCATTAACATATACGCTTTAGTTAGACGGCTCAGCCATCCATAGCCGACGAGAATTTATTTTCAAGAACTGAAGTAAAAATAAAGAGAGAGCTGAACTAAGTGTTCAAAATTTTCAACACTTTTGTTTTTGAAAATCATAGTAATTATAATGAAAATAATGATAATGATATTATTTTCATTTCTATTTTAGCTTAGTTTCATCAAATATATATCTGGTAAATCACTTTTCTTCACACTGTTTCTGGGGGTTTTATTCATAAGTTTCAAATTGACATTTACTAGGCAATTGGTGATAGCAGTTGTCAATGTAACGATGCTCTTAATAAGCATGCACACTTCATACTGGATCTGAGTTAAAGATAGAGGGCGTAATTTAAATATTTCAACAATTCTTCGATAGACCCTATGTTGTAGGTACCCATTTGAATAATCTCATTGAGATGATTCAAATGAGAACCCATATCATAGGGTTTCTTTGAGAAATAAGGATTTTGAAAAACTGTTACCCTCTCTTATATAGACGTCTGCATATACAACTGATAGTTATACAAAAATGACAAATTCATTTGAAAAGGGGTATTTAGGAAATGAATATTTACAATTTCATAAATGCAATACGAGATACTTCATCTCATGTTATTGTCAATATTTCAATAACGCCCGAAATCGAAACTCGGCATGTAGATCTGATAACAACGAGTAGAATGATCATATAGCCTCGCTTACATTAAATTGAAGATTTTCTATATTACACAGGATCCTGCCACTTTAAAAAAGGAGAGAAGAAAAGAGAGAAACAAACTTTCCGCCCAAAACTATAGACAAAGACGTCGCCAACAAGCAAATGCTGCTCAGAAGGTAAGATTTAGAGGTTAACCAAGTATAATCCAATCACTAGAACAGGCAATTTTAAATAGTCTAAATTGTCAGAGATTACAGACAAACGAAATTGAATGATTTCATGGGATTTAACGCCACTTTTATCAGTATTTCAGTCATATCGCGGCGGCTGGAGCACCTAACAATTGGTTCCTGGTATTTCTCACACCAGTAATACCACTACATCCTTTCCTATAGCCTCTTTCTGCTATCCCACTTAGGTTTACGATTATCCACCCATTGGTGACACAGTTTTGACCCAAGCTTCATGATACTTGGTCAGAATAATTGTTAGGTCATGAGGATGAACCCTATTGATTATGGATGGGTTCTATTCGAAAACACAGGAAAATGGGCCTTAATGAAAATTTCTTTGTTTACACTCTTGAGGCCACAAATTTGACTCAAGCTTTAGAAACTTTGCCAGAATAATTATAAGGTCATAAGGATGAACCCTATTGATTATTGGAAGGTTTTTTTTGAAACACAGGAAAATGGGTCTTAATGACAATTACTTTGTTAACACTTTAGAGGCCATAGTTTTTGTTCAATCGTCATGAAACTTGGTCAGGTTAATTGTTAGGTCATACAGACGAATCATTTAGATTATGGGAAGGTTCTATATGAAAACACAGGAAACGGGGCCATAACGACAATTTCTTTTTTTAACAATATAGAAGTCACATTTTTGGCTCAATATTGATAAAACTGGTTATAGTTATTTGTCTCTAGTTGCATTTTTTTAATAGCAGACATGCAGGTGAGCGATCTAGGACCATCATGGTCCTCTTGTTCAATGTACATGGTCTATTATTTACACATATTACATGTTCCATTTGTAGACACTGGAGTCCCTTGAAGCACACCACAAGGTATTACTTGAGAAAGTACGACAGCTGGAGGCCGAAAAGCACATAGTGGAAGAATACTTGAAGAGTTGCGTGAAAGTCCCGTTGTGTCCCCACCACCATGTCCCTAGACCGACACATTCACCCCACCCACCCACCATACCCGAACATGCACCTGCCACTAACGTGTTTCAAAATGACAATATGGCGACAATGCCTTCTCCAATTGTTTCTAAAAACATTAGTCCTGGCGCGTGTGCAAATACGAATATGAACTTTACATTCAATAAACTGATTGTTAATTCAACTACAACAACACACACTGAAAACGGCAATACCAACAAAGCAATGCCCATGGATGTCTTTCATGGAGAACCAGGGAACAACAACATGCCCCTGTGCATGCCAGGAACCAGTTCTAATCAAAGTGCTGGAAGTTCAGTATCTTGAGGCCCCCATCTCATTTTGACTGACTTCATCTTTGGCTTGTTAGACGGTTCGTGAGGGAGAACGAGGATATCCTGTTCTGTTAATGTAACGGACCAAGTTTCAGCTGTTGACAGGGAGATTTCTCGTGTTGGAAAGCATTCTTTGCTCGGTAATAAGACGAAAAACTGACCATCGGTTCCTCTTATCATGTTAGAGTTATTGAAGAAGCATCACAAATGACTTGTCGCATGTAGATATTTTTTTTCATTCATGATATGTCGCACCATTCTTGATAAAACTCAGGCGAGCTTTTATGCAAGTGCTGGACTAAAGTAGGAAACAAACCTTTTCAATTATAGCACATAGCCCAATCTCACTTCCGAGACAGTCTCGCTTTTTTTATGATCCACAAGCAAAATACTTCGGAAAACATTGTAGAAAATGTAGAAATTACACGTTAATAACATTTTTTTCATTTCCCACAAAGTTTTTTATCCTAAAAGACACTGCCTTTAACTGAGTATAATCCACTATACACTGTCGTCTGCCACTTTGACTTGGGACAGGTCTTAAATTCTGTGATCTGGTTATGTGTTAAAGAAGACCACCAATTGCTCTGAATTGACGGATCACTAGCCACATCCACTGAGCTCCGCGAGTAGGTTCAGCGGCGTTATTCTGCAAAATATGTGATCAATAATGTTACTTGAAAAAAAAGAAAATAAATAAATAAAAGAAAATGGTTGGTCGTAGACCTACGTGTCGTAGCTATAGTTTGAACCGTCGCCGATCTGAAAAAAAAATGCTTCACAAATTGTCGACCAATGTTGGAGTTCAAAGTTCACTTCCGATCTAAATATTGATTGGTATATGGATTTTTTGATCGAAAGCTACGATCCGTCATATGAAATAGAGCAGAGTAGAAAGTTTGTAATACCTTGTATCTTGTAAAGAAATACATACTTATTTTTTGTATAATTTGAAAAGTGCAATGCAAAGTTTATTAATCATCCAATTATGTCAAAACTTTATTCCAAGGTCACAACTTGATGTCATTTTTCATATTTATGCGCATGTATTGACGACGGGCATACAGAGGTACATCTTTCCGTATATGAGTGTTTTTTTAGCTGGCAAAGCGTCAGCTTTGATAGCTTAAGTTAACAGACGAAATTTTGAGGTCGTCTCAAAGTTAAACGAGTGCAAACCGCCACTGGAGGCTTAACCACCAAATCTTTGGAATGCCTACGCTATAAAAAATAGTTCTTTAGGAATATTGCAAACTCTATTCAAATTGAAGAGAACTCTGTCAAAAGCATGCTATTTAACCCATTCCCACCCGATTCCGCTTTTTAAGCATCTAAAGAAAAAAAGCTTTGGAAAACATTGTGGACAATGAAGAAATTGCTTGTAACAATCAATTTCTTCAATGTCCACAATGTTTTCTACCCAACAAGGGAAAGTTTTCTAGCTTATAGTGCTTTCAGCACTTTGGTTGTGTACATGCATTGTGTGATTTCAAATTAACTGACCACAGTTGTTCCCCTTGATGAGTGTTAGACTTAGTATCATTCATAAAGTTCTATTGGTTACTCACAAGTTCGAGGTCGCAACTGAAGGTCATGTGACAAGCATTTAACCCTTTCCTATACAAACCCGTTATGATTTTATACTTAAAAGTCTTAACTACAGCCTATCCAAGCTGTTGGTACGATGTTTAGATCTTCAACTAATCATTTTATGTTTTTGGTTACTTGTTAATAACAATGAAATTTGCAAAATAACACCGTTTGATATCGAAGAAGATCTCAATGGGCGGTATTCCTCAATTCTGAGAAGAGCACAAACTGAAAATCATAGAACGATAATCATATTGTCTTGCGTGAGGGTAATATGTATAGGTAGAGGGAAAGAACAAATCAGAAGACATATACCATCGCCAGACAAGAATTTACACTGGTCCGAATAGAAAAGGTTGAAGACGACAAAACAAAGTTTTGGTTTAATTTGAAAAATAAGAGCCATATGAGACAGAAACTATTACGAGAAAATGAGAAAAGAAGATCTTACTCGTAGCGAGCTTTTTAGAATTTCTTCTTGTTTTCAGAATGTTATGCAAAGCTTTATATCTTAAGCGCAAAAGAATTCGGGATTGTGTGGTAATGGTTTTAACGCACCTCATGCCCCCTGAAAAAAAATCAAGTTTTGACAAACTCATTCCTTTGATCTATGTTCCAGGTCATCGACAAAAATATATTGATCTCATTATGTATGTAATTGTATATCATCATATTGTCATATTACCAAACTTGTTCAGGGGTGAACCGAAAACGGACTGAAGTTGTCATCGAAACTTATTGGCGTTTACAATAATTTTCTGTTTATACAGTCTTTATTTCCGTTAAATTTCCACAATTTATCTCAACCCATTACCAGACGACAAAATTTTAGACCGGTCCAAAATCAGATGTTGCAGACAACAAATTTTTGTTTATAAAATATTAAGTATTTCTTTGATGTAGCAAATATTGTGGATAATGAACAAATTGTTTGTAAGTCTCTTTTAGGGGTGTCAAAACACGTCATTACAAACATGTCTCGTTTTGGTTGTTTCAAACCCAATACCACAAAAATCCCGCCTATCTTAGGCCTCTCAAGGAAAAGTTTTGGAAAACATTGTGGATTTTGAAGAAATTTGCTTGAAAATTTCTCCATTATCTCCCATGTTTTCCATCTCAAACGATAATGAGTTTTATCGTTCCACCAACTGAACATTGTCGTCGGCAATTTCTTTCAGTTTGGACCAGTCCAAAGTTTTGTCGTTCGGTAATGGGTTACAATTTATACAAACGTAGATTAGAGTTTTTTGAATGAGCTTGTGCATCACATTTCCAACAATTTGCACATTTAGGTGACTCTCACCCATTGAACTGTCTGGATAGTCACTCAGTGCAATAGTAAGACTGATTGCTGATCGCCTAAAGAATTTTGAGTGATTGTCTATTTATAGAGGAAATTGACGGATCGCATGCCCCTCCCACTGACTCCGCTAGACACGTTCATTGATCCGCCGACCTCGCCCACTGACTCTACTTCAATATTAACCCATTTCCACACAATGACGCTTTTAGACGCCCCTCAAGAAAGACAACTGAGAAAACATTGTGTAAAATGAAGAAATTGCTTGTCACAAGCAATTTCTTCATTTTACACGATATTTTCTACCGAAACAGTTGAAAAAATCTAAAATTTCATGAACTTTAAAACGTCGTCTGCAACTCCTTTCAATTTGGACCAGTCTAAAATTCTCTTGTGAGGTAATGGGTTAAACGGCTCTTTTTTGTTAAATCTATTGCCAGTCACAAATATCAAAAAAGTAAATGTTTTTAGCAACTCAAACGTCGTTACTACAGCTTGAATAAGCTGTACTCACGACGTTTAAGTCACAAACCAACAAAAATGCTGCAGACAAATGTCAGTAAATGAATGAATTGATTGAACGATTGATTATTTTATTGATAGCCTTGTCGGTCAATTGTAAAGACTGATCAGCCTGTGAAAATGCCTGTGTAAATCCTTGGCTCGCATTTTTAATTGTTCGAAATGCGATACACAGTAGATCTGATTGATTTTATCTATTACCAGACGGCAAATGGGTAGAAAACGTGTAAAATGAAGAAATTGTTCGTTCTAAGCGATTTCTTCATTTTACACTATGTTTTCCAAATTGCTCTACTTGAGGGGCGTCAAAAGTTATATTGTGTGGGAATGGGTTAAAACACGCATTTTTATATAAATCCACTATTTGGATATTCTTAAGAGTAAACTGACATTAGGAATTCCAGCGTGTTCAAATAGCAATCCGACAATTTTATGTAAGATCATAAATTGATGAAAACATAAGCGGTTCTAATGGGATCATAAGTAAAATATTTAACCCATTACCAGACGACAAAATTTATACTGGTCAAAATTAAAAGAAGTTGCAGAAGACAATTTATAGTTCATTGCTTGCAAAATGCTTGTGACAAACACTCTCTTCATTTCTCACAATGTTTTCAAAAGTTTTTTTTTCTTGAGGAGCTTCAATAAACGAGATTGTGTTTGAATGGGTTGATTAAATTGTATAAAGACAAATGTAAAAGTTGATATTAAATGGCATATTGATCATTACATATTAAGTTTAAGAACGATAACACAAAGTTTATGAATAGAGTAGAAAATTAGTATTAGATTTCAAATTACGTTTTGTACTAAGTCTTTTTCTCGTTGATAATTTTCTAATTAAACCATTTAATACCATTTCGTTTTTGTTTCTTAATTTCACTTCTGCCAGGAAGAACTAGCCCAGTGAAAGACAGTTGCAGACGGTGTACTCTATAAGCTGATAAATGAAATATGTTATTTAACCCATTCCCATACAGCGCCCAAAGAGATAAAGCTTTCGAAAAAAATCTGGACAATGAAGAAATTGCTTTTTTCAAGCGATTTCTTCATTATCAACAATGTTTCTAGTCCAAGAAAAAAGTTCAAAAAAATCAATTGCAATTTGTCATATGCTTCAAATTATAATTTGGATCAGTTCAAAATTTTGTCGTGAAGAAATGGGTTAAATTTGGTTGGCCGGACTGACTAAGCCGTTTGAGTTATTTGTGACGTCAATTGGCTTTCAACACGTCACGACTACCCCAAATGATTTGATACTTTGGTCGCCTAACGACAAGAGGCTTAACGTGTATAAGGGCTACTTTTAGAAATCCTTTTTCGTTCTCATTCTAGCCGATGCGATTGTATGCGATTGAAGACCACGCAACTTTCTCTGATTGTCTATAATTGATGAAGGTAGTCATTCCACGTTGAATGTCTCGCTGATCAAGGTCGATGTTGATTGTTTCTCTCAGATTTTTCCTAAATGAAGAGTGGCAGTATTACCCCAGAATGCTTCCATTTTCAACTTAGATACATGGAAATTACGGATCACCCCGACCTCTGACCCTGCTGGCCACATCCTATGACTTGGACAGGAATTTCCACTCCGATATTAACCCTTGTCATGCTGTATAAATTATCTTACTGAATTGCTGTCAAATCAAGGGCTGAAAGCACTGATAGAACTTGTTTTTAAAAAATCAACATTTCTTTTAGAAAACAACTTCATACACAATTATGGCAGGAAAAGTATTAGCAGGAGGTATAGTGCAGGCTGATCTTAGTCTACACCTCCTGTCAAAACCGGATATTCCGGTTTTGGCATGACAAGGGTTAAAAGGTGTTGTTCTGCAAATTTTATGGCCAGTAACATGTAACGAAAAAAGATAAATTGTTGGTTTGCAACCTTAACGTTGTAGCTACAGCTTTAATAAACTGTATTTAAGACATTTAACCCATTCCCACACAACAAAATTTTAGACTTGTCCAAATTGAAAGAAGCTGCAGACGGCAATTTCAAGTTGATGGAATTTTAAGTTTTTTCTTCTTTTTGGATAGAAAACATTGTGGATAATGAAGAAAAAGCTTTTTTCTTGCGGGGCCTAAAAAGGAGGGCTTGTGTGGGAATGGGTTAAGTTGCTTCACACAAATGCCGACCAATATCGGATTTCAAAGTTCACTTTCCAGTCTATATGAAGTGATTTGCCGATTGAGGCAACGTCTTTACACTTCTGATAATAGTCTCTTATACGAAATCTACTGTAAATAAAATCAGTCCGTCCGCCCTTCCTGATCACTGCAGCTCAAAACTCAAAAACTCGTGTTGTGTCGAAAATGAATGATCGCTCTTATTAAAGAATATAAGGCCGATATAAGTCCATACCGTGTTTACAATGTTCATGTTGTATGTTGTTGAGTTTGTTTGATTCGCAACATTAGTGGCAATAAATGTCAAGGTTTGTGTAGTCCCAGATCCTCCGGATAGAGCTGTACTAGCATGAGACGCAACGGTGGCTGAAATAAATAACAGAGTATAATGCAGAAAATAAAAAATGCTACGTGGGAAACTTCAATGATTCAATATTATCTGCAGTTTTCGACGAGTTTTCTGAAATGTTTTCTGAAAATAATTCATATATACATGTATATCGAGAATGTTCGTCTTTGAGACATGAGAATTGACGGATCGTGGCTGTTGATCAAAAATCACAATCGACATATCAAATCATTCATATAGACAGGAAGTGAACTTTGAACTGCGACATTTGCCGACATTTATGTAAAAGATTTTTTTTGTTTAGCAACCAACCGTCGTTCACCCCATCCAATCAATCAAATGTCGGCGACCAAAACCAATATTCAGGCTATAGTTACGAGTTTTTGACCCCCACCGACGAAATATAAGACATATTCAATTACAGATAAAGCACAGAAAACATTTCAAACGAGTTTGTAAAATGTGTGTGACCAGACACACAAATGGACAATCCAAGAATAGAGTAAAAGAAAACATTGACAAAAAGATCGGATCTGTAATAAGTTAGACATTTTATATGTAAAATAGCTGTCCTACATGAACCCACACAATGACGCCTCAAAGAAAAAAAGTTTTGGAAAACGTTGTGGAAAATGAGAAAATTGCTTGTAACAAGCAATTCCTCCACCATTCGAAATGTTTTCTATCCCAAAATTTGGAAAAAAAAAAAAACAAACAAAAAAAAAAAAAAAAAAACCAACGACTAAAATTTGTCGTCTGCAACACCTTTGAAATGTGACCTGTCTAAAATTTTGTCGTCTGGTAATGAGTCAAGCAAATCTACAAAATGCGAAATTACCATTTCTAGCTATATTGCGCATTTTGCAATTGTCGAATGTCAATGACAAGCAGCCGCAACAACAAACAAATCAACGAACGAACAAATCAACGAACAAACCAACTAACGAACCCAGTAAAACAACTGATCGATCCAGCCATTTTAAATGATAACGGAGAAGTTCACTTAGTTATGAGCCTTCTCGGTATCACCAACACTAGCATGGACACCGACTGTCTTGCCAATGGATATGTTCACGATGCCAGTGACGCAAGAGAGATTCGAGTCCCTTACTTTCGACTTTTCTCAGATTGGGAGTCCTCGGCTCTAACAACCAAGCCACCCTATAGACCTCGTTATAACGTGTTAACAGGTCTTAACAAATGTCGGGTCGCTGGCCCCATCCACAGAGCTCTGATAGGAAGTATTAACCCATTCGAACTCAATCCCTCCTTTTTACGCCTCTCAAGAATAAAGCTTGGGAAAACATTGTGGAAAATGAAGAAATTGCTTGTATCAAGCAATTTCTTCATTATCCACAATGTTTCCTATCCAAAAAGATGAAAAAATATGTTTCCACCATTTTGAAATTGTCGTCTGCATCTTTTTTCAATTTGGACCAGTCTAAAATTTTGTCAAGTGGGAATGGGTTAAACGGCGTTTTTTTTGCGAAATTTATTATCAGTAACATGTAATAAAAAAGTAAAATAATTGGTTGACGACCAAAACGTCGTTATTACAGCTAAATAAGCTGTAGTCACGACGTTTAAATGACAAAACCAACGAAAATGCCCCACATGAATGTAAGTCAAAGTCGAATTTCAAATTTCACTACCGGTCTCAATCAGTGTTTTGATTGGTCGCATGATTCTTTGACTGACAGAGGGATTGGTCATAATAATTGTGTTTCTAATGTCACACTGAGTTTCCTGATTATTCTTTTTTTCTTGTTAGCCCATTCCCACACGATTCCTCCTTTTTACACCCTTCTAGAAAATAGTTCATGAAAACAATGTGGAAAGCAATTTCAGCATTTCAACATTGTTTTCTACCCAGACTGACTGAGATACTTGAAATTCTATCAACTTGAAATTGTCATCTGCAACTTCTTTAAATTCGGACCAGTCTAAAATTTTGTCATCATGAAAGGGTTAACTTTACTTTTCTCTTGTTCTATTTAGTTACATATTTATTACAAATACCTTTAAATTACCCCAACCTTTTACAGCTTTATTTATTAGACATTTTGTTTCAACCTTGTTAACTCGCTGAAATAAACGTGTTTAAGTCATAACACATACTTGCAGAATTAGTCTGGCTACCAGACTCTTCTTAAAGGGAATTAAATATCTAAATGGTTGCACAAGGATGTCAATTAAGTCCCCTGACTCCAAAAAAGACATTTTTGTTCAGCACTAGCAACAAATATAAACTTAGATTAAAGAGACATGTCTTAGGGAAATATGTTATACACTTAAGGTCTAAACAAAAACGACTGCAGCCAGTCTAATGCTGAAAAGCGACCTTTTTTTATTGGTAGTAAAACTGAGCCATATTGGGACGTTGTGGTTGAAACCATTCCATTCTAACACAATGTACAACCTCGATAAACTGCAGTGTTAAGAAAATTTGATGTCAATTTATAATAAGACCTAAAGATGAGAACAATGTTATTATCACTTGCATGCCCATAATACGGGCATTCTGGAAAGTTACGGATCGCCGCTGTATATCAATGAATCAATCGATCAATTAACTAATTAATTCATACCCAAGGTGAACTTTGCACTCTGACATTGCTGTTAAGGATAATTTTTACAAGATAATGCCGTTATCTAATCTTGGGGCAGTGGGCGGGGCCAACGGTCCGTTAATTGTAAGAAGTTTGTCAAAATGTTGGGCATAATGCTCACATACAGCGGCAAACCCCTTGTGCTCTCCGAAATTTTAAATGCATGAGAAGGCAGTTTATTTTGGCCTAAATCAAAACCATGGGTACTTTCAAAGTCAAACCAAATAAGTCCCTGGATTATTTGACCTTATCAAGGAGAAATGCTGCAACATTGCAGGAGAGATGAAGACAGAGTTATAAGTCTCCTTTGTGAAATATTTCATCAATGTCATCGAGATCTCATCAGGGCCCCATCGTTTTCCGACGAAATTCGACAGATTCCGTATTTCTATTAGCTATTTATGGTATCTGAATCGAGCTGATCACATGAACAATCAAAATCGGCCGTGCCCGCTGGCCCAACCAGGTAGGTCGTCATAAATATTATACGGCCTTATTTTTGCGAAATTTGTAGTCAATTATGACCATGTAACAAAAAAAAAAAAAAAAAAAAAAAAAAATAAAGTGGTTAGTAAATGATTTAAACGTCGTAACTATAGATTGAATTAGCTATAGTTACGACGTGCAAGTCGCGAGAACAACAAAAATGCTTAAATACAGTCGGTCTTGCGCAAGCGACCATTATTCACTTCTATAAAGTGACTACGTTCGTCAAGCGATCATAATAGAGCCCCCCCCCCTTTCAAAAGCAAAATCTTCTACATTATTGTTTCATGTTGGAATTTACAACAAGCAATTTCTTCTTTTACCACAATGTTTTCTCAAGAATAAAATCAAAGGGACGTAAAAACCAGGGATTAACCAGGAAGGGTTAACGAACCCCTGGCCACGCAAACTGAGCTCCGTCAGGACTTCGACTTAGATATTAAACGGCGTTATTTTGAAAGATTGTGGTAAGAAAACTTATAGCAAAAATACAAGTGTTGGTTGGCGAACTAAAAGTCGTAACTGAAGCTTCAATAAGTTGTAGTAGCGACATTTAGATCGTCAAAGTAACAAAAACGTTATGCAAAAAGGTTGACAAATGTTCGAGTCCAACCTTCAATACCAGTTTAAACGTATTATTTGATCATTATCCCTGTCTTGATTTGATAGCCGTAATCGGTCTATTGAGACGCCGATCATCTGCAAGGTAACCCGCAGTACAAGAAAAGAAATTGACTTTTATTATTCAATTATTTCGATGACCGAACACAACTTCGTCAGCCCGGTGGATACGAAATCATATACAGCGACCTACTCTTTCGTCTCTCTCTAACTGACGGATTGCTCGCCCCGCTCAATGACCTCCAACAGGAAGTTCGAATCCGATATTAGAATTCAAAGGAGCTATTTTTCCAAATGTTTGTAACATGTAACAAAATATTATATGGTTGACTGGCGATCTAAACGTTATAACTATAGCTTTAATAAGATGCAGTCACCTTATTCAAATCGCCAAACAGACAAAATAACTGAATATCTAACGTGGGAGTTCAACGTTTACTTCCGTTCTAAATTAATGGTTTGATTGGTCAATCGATTTTTAATTGACAGCTGTGATCTGTCAATAGTCCAGTTGAATGATACCGGCAATATTTGATAAGCTGTTGATAGGATGACTTTTATAAAAAGTACTTCTTTAACTGATCACTACAATATATATAAATATATGTATATATGAAATAGATAGCACCAAGCAATTTCTTTTTTCCAATCAATGTTTTATATCTTGCATGATGGTCTATTTAAGACAAATTTTGGCTACACTGGTCTTACATAACATCCTCAGAGGCTTTGCACTATTACATGTGCTATCTGTGCCCGAGCAGACTGAACTATAGCTTTTATTATAGTGTGTGAGCAAAATGTCGTGACTACAGCTTTATTAAAGCTGTAGCTACGATATTTTGCTCGCGCACCGTAGCTGTGTTCCTACTACTCGTCAATGTGGTGCTGTAAGTTGTGCGGCCGTTTCGTAGGGTCGTTCATAAATCCGTCAGCTTCAAAAGGCGTGAAACTGTCGTCTGCCTCACTTGCTCCGATGATAAGGTCACCGCCTACTTGACATACATTTTATCATTCCCCGCGACTCACTGATGCACGAAATTTCGTGTCCTGACTTGTTCGGGATTCACCCCCTTCTGTAATACCCTGGGGAACCCCAATTTTCTTATCTTAATATTGTTAATACTCCAGTACCTTGATAATTATTCTCTAGATAACTTTCGAAAACAATGAAAGAATGAATAGCTTCTTTCACAAAGACGTTGAACTTCTGGGCATCTTTCTTTTAACTCAGCACAAAACAACCGATTTTAACTTGTCTTAATTGAAAGAAGTTGTTTCAGACCATTTGAAAATCGCGGAATTTGGATAATAAGTGTCACACAGAACTTTGTGGGGAAAGGAGAAAGTTGCTTGCTACAAGCAATTTCTCATTTTCCGATAATGCTTTTTTTTCAAACAAGAATTTTTCAGAATGCCAAAAAATGCGGGATTGTGCAACAAAAATATTTGGCCTATAAGTGTTTAAAAATTGACCGAGCTACCAATATATAGAGTCCAGCAAAAATCCCGAAACCGGCCTAACTTTGAATCTGCGAGTATTTAGCAGAACGTGACGCCTTTTTAAAAGAATTCATAGCGTAAATGTGCATAAATACATTTTATCTTAGTACGAAGAGTTCGAGCATTGACCTAACTTTGTGTTGCAGTTACGAGGTTTTAGAAGTAAAATCTACGCTTTTTAGAAATGAACCGGCCTGTACGTTTTGACTTTGAGAGGTGTCGTATATCTGACGTAATATTTCACTGTTTACCCTTGAGAATGCAAACATGTTACTAGGTCAATCAAGCAAAGCTTGTTAACGAATAAGTGTCCAAAGTTATGATTTAAGACTCGTTTAACCATATTTGGCGCGACTTTCAATTCAAATTCTTTATCAATAACCTTTGCGGGGCCCCATATAACTGCTTGCTATTTAAAACTTCGGTAATTTCCAGTTTTGTCTATAAATAGATCAATGATGCCGTCATTCTCGGTGACGTGGCCGGTCCTCATTCTGATACAATCGGTCTTTTCCCTAGAGTTACCCCCGATCAGCTGCGCGGTTTGTTTTGATTGTTGTCTCCCTTTAAATCGAAACATGTGGTTTGAAAACATGTCCAGACTTGCTCCAAAATTGCTGAGCTTTTCATTCATTGTTACAATCTAGTCACGATCGGACGTGAATTGAGTCGATAACCGAATGGTTATCTATTTAAAGTGGGATTTAAATGTAAAATGCAGCCAATGGAGGCAAGTAATCATTAAATTATGTTTTTAAACACTTTCCTTAATTAATTTTCACATTCCTTTAAAAGGACAGGGTTAAGCCGTATTGATCTATTAATATCCGACCATCATTTATTGCACAACAAAATCATTAATTCTTGAATTTGCATATTGCCTTTTGATACTTCTATTAATAAAATGTATGTTCATTTTGATTTAAATCGATTTCTAATCAGCATTTTAGTAATTTAATCCTCCTATCGCAGCAGACGACGCCCATATAATGCTAGAACGAGCAACAGGCTAACTTATAGAATAATTTGTACATAACTTGTCTGTCAGGTTCGGGCTGCACGGACGCCTAACATTACAGCTACAGTTGATTAAAGCCCTTCGACCCTTGAAGAACATATTGGCTTGGATGATTAGTCTAACAAATAACATTGTAAACTAATAAAGCGCTATCATAAGCGACGGTTCGTTTAAAGCTACCCTTTCGAAGGGTAATTATTACCCGGCAAAATGACTTCCGAAAGGGTAGTTCGACTCAGATATAAAACAACACAATTGTGCAAATTATAGGGCATTAGGTTTAAAACAAAATTTGAATCGTTGATCGGTGGCCTGAACGTCGTTACTACAATTCGTCTTTTATAAGATGTAATTACAATGTTTTAATGTCGACAAAATGCGTCGCATAAAAGTCAGAGGTCAACATATACTTTCCTGTCAAAATGAATTAATTGATTGGCTGGACGATTGTTTTAGTATCAATGACTTTCCTTCATTTATCGTAAGTGTGCATATCTAAATTAGCAATCTGATCATAATCTGTTTGCAATTTTGGGGGTTCACGCAAAAGCATTTTAAGACTCTACATGATGTATGTTATCATACATTACACCCTCGATTTTTCAAAAAAAAAGGTCCGGTGTTATCGTCGTCTTTCTTTTCAAAATATTTCATGGATGAATATTTGTAGACTAAAATCAGTGTGTTATTTTCAGTTAATTTTCCTGATATACCCTTGTCCGTATGTATAAAACGGCGAAGGGGTAGAAAAGGTCCCAATCTTTTTATGGCTCGCAGATTCCTGTTATTGTTTAAAAAATGAATCAATTTAAAATTTATGGTGATATAAACAGATTATTTTGCACGTCTACGTTTTTGAATGAAATAACAGCACAAACATCGAAGGGAATCTGATTGAGTCGCATTTTAAATGCACTATTTCATCGATATCAAAACGGCACTGTAGCCTCGGGGAATCCCCCGAAAAAATGTCCGCCATCTTAATTATGCGTCAGCAGAATTGAAGCAAACGTTTGACGAACGTTGGTCGGACATCTTGATTTTTTTTGCGAAAAAGCTAGAAAAAATAATTTTGCAACAGGAAAGGAGATAAAAATGCAGGAAGAAGGAGATGCGAAAGAAAAATGCGGAAAAGAAGATAATTTTTCATTTATAGAATTGTCTGTAAGATATTATGCATTAAATATATTTACTTATAACGTAATATTTCATGTAAAATATGATTTTATTCTTTGACTTATTCTAAAACCTCCACCTCTTGTTTTCACGATTTATTGTCTAAGCCCATTTCCACTCAATTCCGCCTTTAACACCTCTCAAGAAAAAACTTAAATAATGTGGAAAAAAGGAAATTGCTTGTAACAACTGGTGTCGCCTGAAAATGGGTTAACCAATTCCCACACAGTGACGCTTTTAAACGCCCCTCAATGTAAAAGCTTTTGGAAAAACATTGTGGATAATGAAGAAACTGCTTGTAACAAGCGATTTCTTCATTTTCCACAATGTTTTCTATCCCAAAAGACAAAGATTTAAAAAAAATTCAGCAACTTAGAATTGTTGTCTGCAACTTCTTTGAATTTGGACTAGTCTAAAATTTTATCGAGTGGTAATGGGTTAAATCTCAATCAGTACTGCATTGCCTAAATGGTCCAACTCGGTACTGATAATTTTCTCTTCGAGGTGCTTCCAATAATTGATATGCATATCCATTTCATTAAAATGTTCTGCATTTGAAAAAGCAAGTAGCGTTAATTAACAATCATACTATATTTCGGCACCATCGGAAGAAAATGAAAAGCACCGAGAAAACATAGCAAACTTTCCTTTTCTATCATGTATGGGACTAGCCCTTGTGACAAAAAATATATTTCAAGCATCAATCAATCTGAGAATGCAGAAATGCATTTTTGGGAAAAGTATGATACTTCTTTTTACAGATAATGTCTTCTTTTTCAATGATTTTTTCTGTCGTCAGATATTACCCAACCGAACTTTGAGTTTGGTCCTTTGCATTTCCAATATCGACCAATCTAGAATTTGAGAGTCTGTTTATGGCTGAGACGGTTTAAGATAAAATGCAGATCCTTTACACACACATATAACTTTTAAATAAGTAAAACAAATTTTCTTAGTACTTTTCCGTTGTTTGCTGAATGATCCGAATGGAATCGTGCGAATGGGTCATTCAGATCCAGTAGAAAAAATGAGTAAAACACGTTTTAGATAAGTACCTGAATTTTATGCATTACCGGTAAATGTTTTTAACGTTTTACCAGACGACGAATAGTCAGACTGGTTCAGATTTCAAAGAAGTTACAGACGATAATTTTAGTTGAAATCTAAAAAAAAAAAAAAAAAAAAAACGTCTACAAATGTAGAAAACATTGAGGATAATGAAGAACTTGCTAGTACATGTAACTAACATTTATTCATTTTCCACAATGTTTTCTAAAGCCTTTTTCTTAAGAGGTGTAAAAAGAAGAGATTGTGTAGGAATTGATCAACTCATCATCACACCTGCCCATATTTTGATACATTGAAGGAAAATATGTAGTTGGCAAACATCGTGAAAAAAGTAGAAATTGCTTGTAACTGACGGAATCTTTCTTACTACATACAAAGTAGAAACTGCGCTTCGTGTTATTTCTATTTTGATTTTATATTTGTTTGGTAATACCACGAATTATTAAACCTACCTTCAGTTTGATATTATTATTACTTTCTGTGGCACAAGTTCCTAGATGATTGGTTGTCTCAAAACTAGTCTCGTGTATGGCTCGCCTTCGTTGATCTACGATCTCTATATTTATATATTCATAAGGAATTTATAGAAAGGTAATATGGCTGTTGAAAACCAATAAATTTGAACGTAGTAAGCCTGTGAAATAATTGCTGTCTGACCAAAATCAACACTGTTTTGTAGAATCCGCCCCCCCTTCAATCTTTTCGCGTGACGGGTTTCATATCTAGAACACTCTACTACTCTGTCAGATACTAATTGTCCATCTTTTTGTAACTCATTTGCTTGTGGGAAGCTTTGAGAAATGTATACATTTTCAATACCCAAGCAATATTAAGACTTCTTCTTCATTGGCTTTAGAATTTCTTATTTCTCTACTTAAACCAATCCAACAATATATAAAATATTATAAAAGAAAACAAATAATATATATTATTACATTTACTTAAGAGATCAAGAGAATATTTTTTGTTTACATGGAGAGATATGAACCAAAAAATGACCGCACTGTATGAATGCGCGAAGGAGGAAGCAACACCGAAGACATAGCCTATTTCTTTTTAAAGACTGATCCGCTATTTGTAATTTTAAGATTCTTGAGTTCTAGATAAGAGTGATTTACTCTAAACACTATATGATTTTTGTTAACTCATTTGAATTTTTCCAATTAGTCCACGTAACAGGTTGGGTTTGATTGGTAAATTAAAAATTATTATAATTTGGAATTGAGATCACTTTTTTTGTGACTGAGGCCTTACAGTGCTATTTGTCTGTTACTTTGACATTGTATTATGTGGCAGGAGTGGATGAAGGTATTGGCGATTCATTGAACGTTGACCAGAAAGTAATAACATAAAGTGAACTTGTTTATTTGAATGGGGTTTAACGTCACCTTTAATAGTATTTCAGTCATATCGCGGCGGCTGGAACACCTAACAATGGATTCCTGGTATTTCTCACGCCACTACTACCACTACATCATTTCCTTGCCCCCCGCTGCTCATCCCATGTAGGTTTACGATTATCCAACCATTGGTAGAGGACAAATATCGGAAAGGATATTTGCCACGACCGGGGATCGAATCCTTTTAGATGAAAAGGAGGGAACAGTGGTCAAAAAGATTTGTTGTCTTTTTCTCATTGTTATTCAAACTTTCTCATCAAGTATCAGTAAAACTAAGAAAATATTTCATAAAACTACTGTTTTCTGTATGACCATTCGATGTTTTACGAGAGAATCTAGACCCCTCCCCTCTCCATCAACACCCCAGAAAAATATTTTTGTATCCTCCACAAGCACAAGCAATCTCCTCTTTTTCCAATATACTTTCTACCCTACTGAATGGTTATTTTTAGAATTGAATCCAAATCAACTTTTCGTCTGCAAAACCTTTGAATTTGGACAGGTCTAAAAGTTTGCAAAACGCGAGAGGGATAAACGATGATGATGCGATCCAATCAGAAATGAAACTGGTTTACTCAATTAGCCACGCTCAACAAATAGTGGGGCAAGATGGGAGGGGTTTATTCCAATATGTGTTCGCTGATACGTAGGTGTAATCTTTAGATATACACATTTTCTTTTTCGGTGGTCTAACATCTCACGGATCGCTGGTCACGAATAAATCAATTTGGAAAACATTTTGGTAAATGAAGAAATTGCTTGTAACAAGCAATTTCTTCATTTACCAAAATGTTTTCTACCCAGGAAGTTGAAAAATTCAAAAATTGTATAAACTTTGAATTATAGTCTGCAACTCCTTTGAATTTGGACTAGTCTACAATTTTGTCGTCTGGTTATAGGTTAAGATGACTGTGATAAAAATCAATGGATTATTTTAACCCTAGTGATACTGAATAAAATCACTGTTAAAAAAATGTAATAAAATCAAACGGCTGATGGCACTGGAGGTCTAGTTGTCAGGGTCAATATTTAGGTTGGAAATTGATCTTACGGACAATCCTGACTTCAAAGGACAAAAGGCGGTGTAGACTAAGGTCAGACTGCACATATGTGCAGGCTGATCTTTGTCTATGCCTCCTGCTAAAG
Source organism: Fragum fragum (assembly GCA_946902895.1). Lineage (NCBI taxonomy): Eukaryota > Metazoa > Mollusca > Bivalvia > Cardiida > Cardiidae > Fragum > Fragum fragum. The sequence continues at coordinate 39,221,486 of OX336366.1, read as the reverse complement.
CAGGAATATTCCGGGTTCAGCATGGCAAGGGTTAACACTACCCCAAGTACAAATACATAAATATCACTAAATGTAATATTGACGTCATGTAAACCTGGAAATTCCGCGGAAATTTTTCAACTAGAAATCCCCAAATTTAGGAGTATTGCGTGTTAAGGACGGAAAAGTAACTTCTGTTATCTACCTTTTCATATTCAGTGATTAGCTTTTAGGAAATTTATTGTTCACACCCTTTTCCGTCATCATTTTCGGCGTAAGTACGCGAATTATTTCTACAACAACCCCACCATTCATGACGTTCCTGTTTTTCTGCACAAAAGGCAACATTTTAGAGTATGCGAATTGATATCAGATGTCACTTGTGATATTTGCAAGTTCAATAATGGTATTCTCTTCGAGAATTTTTTTGCAACGAAAGTTGTTTCTTTATTTGTGGAAGTTGTTAATGGATTACCCTCTGGCAGACACACTTTGCCTCTGTTACCTATCTTACAGACGCACTTCATCACTGTAACATGGCAGATACCGTAACTTAGTTCTCGTTTAATGAGTATCTACAACAGCGATAACGTGTATCTGCCAAGTGGTTACTCGGTTACTGCTTCCAAATGGAAACTTAAAATCAACGTATTGAAATTACTGTTAGCTAGCAAAGCATGGATTTGTTAACTAATCTTCTTTGTCAAAGTATTATCATGATACATAAACGAGGTTAATATAACCCAAGATTTAACCCGTTACAACATGACACATTGAATGAAGAAATTGCTTGTCACAAGAAATTTCTTCATTGTTCACAATGTTTTCAAAGCTCATTTTGAAAGTGAGCTATAAATACCTAAGAGATGAACTTGCAGACAGAGCGTGCAATATTCCTGATATTCATAAGATCTTCTTTTTACGACGAATGCATTAAATGGTTGTTAAGCCTCCAGTAGCAGTTTACACTCATTGAATTCTGAGAAGACCTCAAAATTTTGTCTGTTAACTTTAAATGTTAAACTATCAAAGCTGACGCTTTGCTAACTAAAGGTTATCGATCCGAAACATCAGTTGTTGTAATCAATTTTTAGATGTGAATTGGTAAGATCCGAATTCCTATACATCGATAGGTCAGCGTATGCCTAAATACTTGAAGGAAGAGGTAGATTAGCACTGACCCCTCTATAAACATGCTATTCTTCGACCAGATATGTTGTGGGTACTTTTAGAATCGTTTAAATGTTTATCATTCTGATAAGTACCAGTAATAATTATATGATGTGGCAGATTTGTCACGAAATTAATATAATCCTTTACAACACCACAAAATTTTAGGCGGGTCAAAATTCAAAGAAGTTTCAGATGACATTTCAAACTGAGCTAAAATTTGAAAATAAATGCCATTTAGTACAGAAAATATTGTGAGCAAAGGCGAACTACTTGCTACAAGCTACTCTCCTTTTCTCACAATGTTTTCCATGTTTGTATTTCTTCATGGCTTCAAATGCGTCATTGTGCAGTAATGGGTTACAAACGAACGACCGCTTATCGTGAAGAGTCTAATTATTCAGACGTTATGTGTGGGAGGCAGTAAAGATTTCAATTTATCCACAGGTTGATAAGGGTAAGAGTAAGAGGGTGACACTTTTTCAGAACTTGGGATTTTCGAATTTCATAATATTGTGCAAAACCCAGAAATGTTGAGGTGATAAAATTTCTAGGAAACCGATAGATAACATGTACATTTAAACTCGAACGCGATGTAAACGCACCCCAAAATTGCACATCGCAGGTGTTTTACGAACACCTCGTAACGACAGCTTTTCCAAGCTGTAGTTACGAGGTCTTCGTAGGACGCCATCGATATTTTCCTATTATTCTTACTCTCTCTTTTCAATTGTCCTTACACCTAAGAAGAAACATGTTGTAATTCTCGTTTACACTTAATCCATAAGATATTGCCATCCATTGGCTTATCATTAAAAGACCCCCGTTTGCTTGCCAAGTGTAATGTATTTATGAAACAAATCTTTTTTGAAGGTTTATTTTTGAAGTATTTTTGGTCGACTTCAACGTCGTAACTACATCTTATTGAAGCTGCTATTACGATGTTAGGTCGATGTTAGGTCGCCCATCAATGATTGACCTTTTGTTACATTGTCCTGTCTGTATATTTGAAAACTATTATCGTTTGGTATCTCAGTCAAACATCCTGGTCGGAGGACAGAGGGCGTGACCTTCGATACGTAAATGACTGAATTCGCTAACTTTCAAATGATGCCATTACGTATATACTGCATGTACACATTGTAAAGCGCGTTCGTAAGGGTATTATTTTGTGCAAGAGTGCTGTTTATATGTAGTTGGTGTTCAAGCTGTAGTTACGAGTTTTTTTTTTGCTTTGTCAGAGCTTTTTACATTCGTTTCATAAACCATTCACTGTTTGTAATTTTAACCGCTTGTCACACAACAAACTTTTAGGCTAGTCAAAATAACAGAGGTTGCTGAGGACAATTTTAAGTTGATTAAACTTTAAAAAGCTCCATCTCTCTAGGTAGAAGACATTTTTGAAATGAAGATATCGCTTGTTTCAGGTAATTTCTTCATTTTCTACAATCTTTTCCCTTACAGTTTTTTCTTGAATGGCGTAAAAAGTGGGATTGCGTGGGAATGGGTTAACAAATTTGACAGGCATGATCTTTTGGGTGACCCTTTTTGTACTTCAATAAAAAGCTTTTTCCGGACAAACATGCTTTCATGGTACAAAATTAAAACTTTGCAAATATTCCTGTGTTTGTCTGTTAACCTTTTCTTAAGAATATTCTGTGTAGAAACAATGGGGTGGATTACAAACCAAATTTTATAGGACTGATTGTTGGTAATCTCCTTTCCAGATTCATCAATATCGAACTGATCAAAAATAGAAGGTCGGGCTAATTTCAACACGTTGTTTATTGTGATTCGAATGGAAATATTGCTCTGTATCAGTAATTCCTGGCCTAAAAAGCAATACAGACATTCAAGTGCCTCTAGTTTATTTGGAAATCTTCTCACCAGAAATTGACGGATATCAATATGAAATCTACTAAAATATCAAAGTCATTCATTCAGACAAAACTGAATTTTAACCGCTGACATTTCAAGCATTTTTACAAGTATTTTGAAAGTTTAAATACTATTAGTACACATTATTCAAGCTTTAGTGGAGCTGTTGAGGTCGCCAATCGACGATTATTTTAATCTTCACGAACACAAAACGCTCAGGTTGGGATATTAAGATTCGACCATTGTCCGCCATTCCGCCTAACCAACTTGTAAGTTCGTCTTTCCGTCATCAATAAAAAAATACACATCCCCCTAAACTTGCAATCACGATTAAACATAACATCACAGAAATTATCCTATGGTCATGCTCTTTCAAAATACTTCAAAGAAGTAACATCAAAGATTGACATTGCAACCGAAAGAAATTTTTTTAAAAAAAAATATTTTCCTCCCAAACCAAAAGGCCCCGAGCTTTCAAAATTTAAATGCATAATTGACTTTTAATACCCCACCAAAATACTAAGAATTATTACTCTCTACCATATTGAAAGAATACAGATTTTCCACAAAAACAGAAAGAGAAAAATCTTTTAGTCCTCTCCTGGAACGTAATGCAGGGAGAAGCCTCAACGTAATCACCTTGTAAGCTTACACACACACACACACACACACACACACACACACACACACACACACACACACACACACACACACACACACACACACACACACACACACACACACACACACACACACACACACACACACACACACACACACACACACACACACACACACACACACACACACACACACACACACACACACACACACACACACACACACACACACACACACACACACACACACACACACACACACACACACACACACACACACACACACACACACACACACACACACACACACACACACGCACGCACACACACACACACACACACACACACAGAGAGAGAGAGAGAGAGAGAGAGAGAGAGAGAGAGAGAGAGAGAGAGAGAGAGAGAGAGACAGACAGACAGACAGACAGACAGACAGACAGACAGACAGACAGACAGACAGACAGACAGAGAGAGAGAGAGAGAGGACCCCAATGGTATCTTTATAATAGGTATGCGTGTTTCAAGTGTCACAAATTGTTCAATCGCTCCTCATTACACTCTAAGATAAACCTAAACCTGTTGTCGGAATATGGAGATAAACCAGAAAATTTGTGAAAAAAATCTTCTCCTCCAAAACCAATATTTCTACAACTGTCAGAATTTGCATGCAGAATCAATTGATGGTTCCCTGTGCACTTAAAATTAGAGATAAACTAAAGTCCTATGTTTTGGTTTCCTAGATTATACATTAAGATAAACAAGGTAATCTTAAAATAATATTTTCTTTATCAAATGATAAAGTCTGGTGCATTCAATTTTGCATACAGAATCAACTCGTTGTACTCTGTCTTAATACTTTACTTGAATTTTACATAGAGATAAATAAAGAAAATTTTAAAGATAAATTCCTTCCAAACCAGAAGGCCTATAGTTTTGCATGCATTATAACCGTATCAAAATACTTAGAATTAAAACTCTCAGAGTAACTTAAGCCCTATGATGATGGAACCAGGATTTAACGTTGAGATAAAGTAGGAAACCTTTTAATATCTGCTAATTTAAAACCCTAAGGCCTAGAGCTGTTAGCTTTTGCAAACAGAATGACTTTATGGACAGCCCAGACACACCCTATTTGATTTATAACAACAAATCAACAAACAAATAACAGCAACGACGGCGACATTAGAAAAATCTTCACTGAAACTAAGAAGCTTTTAGTATTGGTATTTGTCATATTACATCACTTAGTGGACCTGCTCCAAGTTTTTACAAATGCCATCTCCATAATTGTCTAGATACCCGGGTTTTTTGGGTTTTTTTTTTTAATAGAAACAAAGACTGAAATCTGTAGAAATCTCCTTGAGACGTCACACCATAAGGAAACAGGTTTCAGAATTTGCATTTGACGCTGCAAACGTTGTAAGAAATTCCTCGGGTCACATTTAGGTTTTTACCTGGGCAAAACCTAACTAACATTAATACAAAGAATCAAATATATTTATAAAAAATAATCCATTTTTAGCTAGAATAAGGTATAGAGGTTTGATGTTTTACATTGTCAGAGTATCAATGTATTAAAATAATGTTCTTGGGTTCTGACTTCGAGATGCCACTCGGTCGAGCGATATGGGACAGCCTTGGTCTTCTTGTTTGCCTAGTGTTTATTGAATTGCATAGTATTTATTGAATTCAGAGTAAGTACCTGTTTTATGGATACAACCTTCTAACTCACTCCGACACTATAACGCTTTTAGATGTCAAGAAAGAATAGGTATTGGAATGCATTTTTGAAAATGAAGAAATTGCTTCCACAATATTTTCTACCCCAAAAGACCGAACAAATTTAAACTTCCATGAACTGTAAATTTTCGTCAGCAGCATCTTTAATTTTTATAGATCAGTAAAAAAAATTATCGTAAGGTAATGGGTGGTTCACAAATCCAAAGTATCATATTCTCTTGTTTTCTTTTTACAAACAGAACACCACGACTGAGGCTGGGGACCATCTCAACATGATGAACCTTCATTTTGATGTGTTTGAGGCCGCTATAAAATCTTTCCAGACCAATTCTATTACACCGATAGTAAAGGAGGAGCTTAAACTAAAAATACAGACCTCCAGACTAGCTGCGGGTAAAGAGGAGCTGCCTAGACCAGAGTTTAAAGAACCCCAAAAATATCAGGTTTGCGTTGCATTAGATCATAACCCTTCACTGTATAGCAAAATTTTAGGCTTGTCAAAATTCAAAGGTTTTACAGTCTACAATTCAATTTCGGCTGAAATTGAAAAACAATAATTCGTTAGGGTAGAAAAAATGTGATAAAAGAGAAATTGCTTGTCACAAGCAATTTCTTCTTTTTCCACAATATTTTCTCAAGTATTGAAACATAGGGACGTAAAAGCCAGGGAATGAATAGTGTTCAATCTAGCTTTGTATCACAGGGGGCCCAATGGGCCTATGACTCTTGGTCAAAGGGGTCGTGCGATATAAATACTTAGACAAGCTATTGAATTATAAGGTTTAACATGTAATAAACCATAACAATTTGATAATAAAAATACTGTTTGGAACAAAATAAATCTACTTGAAAAAAGTAAGACATTATTTCCATGACTTCATTCAGAGAAGTCTTATTGAATGTGTGATTGAAGTGTGCCATTTGGGCCCAGTCTTCATTTTGAAGGGGGTCATTTTGGATTTTAGAGGGCCATTTTAGCCATGGCCCCCTCTAGATTGAACACTGAATGAATAGGAAAGGGTTAATGCATGTAGATACATCAGAAATAAAAAGGGAGTCAACCTCTTAAACATGTTGAAGTCAGTGTATATGGCGTATACCGGATTTTGAAGCTTTGGGCTGCCAAACAACAATAAACTAAATAGTTATGCCGAGATGTTACCACAATAAAGCACGTAATTTGACCAATTTACGGATCACGTGTCAATCGAAGAATCGATCGCCCAATCAAATTATTCATTTTGTCTGGTGGTGAACTTTGAACTCAACATTGACCGACAATCATGTGAAGATTTTGTGTTTGTTTTACGACCGACAGCTCATTTTAATTGTAGTAACGACGTTCTGTTGCCAAAAACCCACTTCACTCCAATTTTTGCATTTTACTGTGCATAAATTTCGCAAAATAACGTTATTCAATATGCAAGTGAGATTTCATGTTGGAGCTGAGTGGGCGGGGTCAGAGACCCGTCAAATACCTGTTTTACTTTTGTTCGTCCATGTCACCATGGCAAGCGAGAAACCAGCATGTTGTAACTAGAGCTAAACCCTTTCCTGTTTTGCAAAATTATAGACACGAAAATTTAAAGTTGATTTTATTTGAAAAAAATAACCAGTTAGTAGAGTAGAAAAAATTGTGGAAAAAGAAGAAATTGCTTGATACAAGCAATTTCTTCCTTTTCCACAATGTTTTCTCGAATACAAAATCACAGGGACGTAAAAACAAGAGATTAACCAGGAAAGGGTTAACAAACTTTGTCGCCTCGTATCGATACATTTTTTTTTCAATCAGTTAATTTTCTATTCGATCCCACGAGAGCTTGAAAGAAGGCACACGCATTATACCCTACATGTTTGATAATGTCAAGTGATATCATCCCGTGAGGTCATCAACTATTTTAGAATCGGAACCTTCCACTTATTGATTTCCTACATCAGTTCAGGTTACCAGGGGATAATAGCTTTCCGCATAGAATTATTCGTGGTTTGTGAAGAAATGACTGTATTAAACACAAAAACATGATCCTACAAATATCTTCTTTCAAGAAATAAATTTAAAACGATTGAAAACTAAGAAAAAAGCAATAACAACAACGGAAAAACACCCCCCCAATAAAACAAAAACAGACAGACAGACAGAGAAAGGGAGAGAGACAAATATAAGACGCCGAAATTAGGGACCAATCTTATCCCTTTCCCGTACAGCCCCTGACTTTACTTCCAAGTGATTTTTTTACTTCGGAAAACATTGTGGGAAAAGAAGACATTGCTTGTCACATGCAACTTCTTCTTTTCCTACTAAATATTCTATCATATAGGATAGTCTGATTCTAAAAAAAGCTCTGTTTAAATTGCGATCTCTTTCAAATTTGGCAATCCTAAAATTTTGTAAAACAGGAAAGGGTTCTATCGAAAATATACACAGGTTGCTATCTTGTCAAAGTCCATGTCTCACATGGATCATTTCGTCTATAGAGAAGATCTAAAAGTGCCAGATTCTAGAAAAGAAGAAATTTCTTTTTTTCTTAAATTGTTTTCAATATTACTTTTCTTTAAGGTATAAAAGGTCGTGATTTTGTAGGTTAACCTCTTTGATTATATAATATAAATCGCCTGTAGGGAAAAAAATGTCGTATATACAGTTTTATTCAAGTTGTATTCACGACATTTAACTCGCCCACCGACGACATGTTCCGATTGACTTTTTTGGATCATTTGTGGACCAAAAAGTAGTCGTACATGGCCGGATAAGGCAGGCGGAGCTCTTGTACAGGTTCTATATCTAGTAATTTACCATGGGATTGTCATCTGCAACTTATTTTACTTTTTGGACTAGTCTCGAACTTTGTACTATTGGTATTAGATGACTTATGTTTGTATTTTACAGCTGACGGCAGAAGAGGAAGAAAAGAGGAGAATAAAAAGGGAGAGAAACAGAATTGCTGCTGAAAAATGTAGGAAGAAGAAGAAAATGATGGGAGACAATAACTCACAGGTAGTTTCATTTCTAGACGTTATCAAAGTCAAGAGAGAAAGAAAGAGGAGAGAGAGAGAGAGAGAGAGAGAGAGAGAGAGAGAGAGAGAGAGAGAGAGAGAGAGAGAGAGAGAGAGAGAGAGAGAGAGAGAGAGAGAGAGAGAGAGAGAGAGAGAGAGAGAGAGAGAGAGAGAGAGAGAGAGAGAGAGAGAGAGAGAGAGAGAGAGATAAGAAGAATGAAATATAGAAACAAGAATGTGGTCAGAACATAAACCACGGTTCCTGAAACTTCAATTTTAGGCCTGTGGTATTGTCTGCTAGAACTTACAGTTAATTTTAATGGCCAATTAATCCCAAAAGTTTACAAAATGAACACAGAGAATGCAGAAAACATTGTAAATAATCATAAATAAAGAAATAGTTTGTTAACAGCAGCTAGGTTCCGGAAGCCCTAACCGTTTTACCACTTTTGATACAAATTACAAGTTAGGCTATTGATGCATGAGTGTGTCGTCTGCAATGTCCTTTTATTTGGACTGGTATAAACCTTTGTTTGAGATCTGATATTGTTTGACCGCCGTGGAATAACATTTACGAGAGAAGGTATAATTATATTTCCAGGAGCTACAGGCCCTCCAACAACGAAATGACCAGTTGAAGGGACAGGTTACTTCGTTAGAGAAAGAACTCGGTAAAATACGAGCTAGTCTGTTATCAGCTGGGATAGTTTACACCAGAGTACAACAAGAATCAACTGAGTTAGCAGTTCCCTCTACCTCGGCTTCCCCATTTGAGTATCAACCTCACTATTGCCCAGAATTATCGCCATGTAGTACTCAGTCTGAGTTCAGCTTCCAGTCGCCATCGCCAAGTATCCCACAGGTAACATCACCAGGTTTGCCACAGGTATCATCACCAGGTTTCCCACAGGTAACATCACCAGGTTTGCCACAGGTATCATCACCAGGTTTCACACAGGTAATATCACCAGGTTTCACACAGGTAACAACACCAGTTTTCACACAGGCGAGTTTTTCATTCGATGGCTTTGATCAGATGACGCAAGGGTCAAACACGTTCCAGTCTGATCCATACATGACGCCACAGTGGCCGCCGCAACTGTGTGCAGAAAAACAACAGGATATCCCTGAAACTGTGACATTTGGTTACTGTTTTCCTGAAGACGAGCCTGAAGGCATTCCAAATTTTGACGAGATAAATAACTTTGTGAGTGACGAAGCAGAGGCGCAGGTGCCAGGACCACAATTGGACTTTACAACTGAAATGCCCTCCTTCTATTAAGGTATTGCCTTATTAGGAATAAATACCTCACCGGTGCTAGAGTTTATCATTGTGTTTAATTTTTATTGTTAAAAAACTATATCAATTAGACGGAATGTCATCTATATCATTTGTGCATGCTCACAAAATTTCAACCAATTAATGCATCCACACTGTCAACCTGAAATGCAATTGATCAATAACATTATTCATATAGTCCGGGTGTGAAGTTTTGACCTCCGAAACTACTTAACTTAGCTGAATAATAGTAAAGGTAACACATATGTCGAACATCTTTCTTACTTTGACCATTTTCCACATGATTCCGATTTTTACGCCTTTCAAAAAAGCTTCAAAAAACACTGGAAAATGAAGAAATTGCTTATTTCAAGAAATTTCTGCATTATCCTAAATGTTTTCTACCCCTCAATATTCTCGTCGGGTAATGAGTTAAGTTCGAAATAAGCATTATTTAATGCATCATTCAGTATCCAGGATTATTTTCTATGTATTTAATTACTAAAGTTACTTAGAGTTTGGAACTCGTACTTTTTGAAATGTTTTTCTTGAAATGTTTTACTTTAGCAGCGATTTTTCCTAGATCACCATATCTTCTTTGATTAATGAAGCATTAATGCATTTGTAACTTTTCATTCAATGTACTTTTATCATGATAGGCGAATGCGTTTCATCATCTAGTCATAGACTACAAAATTTTAGTCTGATCCAAATTGAAGAAAAAAATAAGTGACATTTTCATTGAAAAATAGCGCTTTAAAAAGTGTTAAAATAGGATAGAAACATTGTGAAGTGAAGAAAGGAGGAAATGCTTGTTTCAAACATTTTTTTCTTTTCCAAAAGGCTCTTTTTAACATAATTTGGCGGGGGGGGGATAAAATTGAGAAATCAAGTGGATCTTGATTATTAACATATTCATTTGATATTCATACCTCCGCACCGACGTTTAATCCCATTTTGCTCATGTTCTTCATTTACCATTATTGTACATAGGACATCAAATTAACACAATATTTTTACCACTGTGTTCAGTTAGATAATGTGTTCAAACTTTAAGATATGCTAAGTCAATTTTTAGAATTACTTGATTGTACGTTCAAGGAGATTTTTTTGTTTCAACAATGTGCTTAAGAATTTGAATAAGAAGTGCTATATTGAATGGTTTGGACAATAGTCTGTTTTTGAATTTTTCAAATATCACATTATCCTTACCAGACAACATAATTTAGGCTTGTCTTAATTGATAAAAGTTACAGATGATATTATTAGTCGATTAAAATTAAAAAGATAAAAAGTATTGAACGTAGACGCAGAAAACGGTTTGGATTATGAAGGAATTGCTTGTAACAAACACTTGCTTCACTTTCCACAATGTTTTCTTTATCCTTTTAGCTCACCTGAGCACAAAGTGCAAGGTGAGCTATAGTGATCGGTCGTTGTTCGTCGTCCGTCCGTCCGTCCGATCGTCCATAATTTCTTTAAAAATATTTTCCTCCCAAATCAGTAGGCCAACCAAGCTGAAACTTTGCATGGATGTTCCTTAAGTGAAGTTCTACAAAAGATGTTAAAGAATTTTATTCCGTGGAAAACTCTAGTTGCCGCAGCATTTGAAAAAAATCTTCTCCTCCTAAACTAATAAGCCAATCAAGCTGAAACTGTGCAAGGATATTCCTTGGGTGAAGCTCTGAAGAATTACATTCCATGTAAAACTGTGGTTGCTGCGGCATTTCAAAATGGGAAATTTAAGTAAATCTTAGAATATTTTTCCCTCAGAATCTACAAGGAGAAAGGTTTTTATATTTCATATGTAGCTTGATTAAATGGTTCCATATCAAGTTTTCAAAAACTTAATCTCTAGGGTCAAAAATTGCTCTACTCTTGAGCCCCGAAGTTCGGAAAAATGAGCAAGTTCAGAAGACATCTCCTCGTAAACGATAAGGTCTAGGATATTCATATTTGGTATGTGGCATTTGTTGATGGCTTTTTTACTATATCAACGAAAATTGTTCTTCTATGATCAATAACGGTCCTGCACTATGGGTCCAAAATAGGGAAAACGCAAAATTTGAGTAAGTTATAAAGAATTCTTCACTTTTAGGCCGAGGGCGTTTATATTTGGAATGTAGTAGGACCATGTTCAACAGTCTTCTCCTCCCAATCTACCAAGTCTAAGGCATCCATATTTGGTATATAGCACAACCATATGGTTCTCTATAATGCTAGCTAAAATCTTTGCCCTGGGATAAAACATGGCCCTGTCCCAGAGGTCCAAAATTTGGGAAAATGCCCAATTAGAGCAACTTCAAATGTCTCCTCCTTCTGATATATAAGGCGAAGGACATTTATATTTGGTATGTAGCATTACTTAATAAATTTGTGCTATGTTACAGGAAAATATGCCCTTAGGATCAAAAACGTATCCAGGGATCGAAAATTGTATAAATTGCTTAATTTGAAAGAATTCTTTTTCTTAAATATAGGGCCTAGAGTATTTACATTAAAACATAGCATAATTTTATTATTACCATGTTTATATCCTTTGGACAAAAATGGCCCTTGCCAAGGCATCCAAAATTATGAAAAACGCTCAATAAGAGCATGTTCAAATATCTTCCTCTCCCAATGTATAAGTTGTATATCTTCCTCTCCCAATGTTTAAGTTGTAATGCATTCATATTTGGTTTATTATAGCTTACAGCTCAATTGGAGGCAAAATCAAATTCTTCTCCTCTTAACCATAGTCCACATAAAAAGAAGTTGCAGACGGTAATTAAAGATTGATTGAAATCTAAATACAAAGAATATCAGGGTAGGAAACATTGAGGGAAATGGAGAAATTGCTTGAAACTAACAAGTCCTCCCTTTCTCACAATGCTTTTTTAAACCTATTTTCCATGAGGGCATCAACGTGTGGGATAGTTTGGTAATGGATTTAACTATAAAGCCACAGACATTCATTTTTATTATATAGCATTACTGAATAGTTTTGAACTGAGCCCCAAAACTTATATTTGTTTTATTTATTTTGCTCAAGTAGTGTCTTTTTTTTTATATATATATATAAAAAAAAACCCCAAATAAAACACAAAAAAGCAAAAACAAAACTGTAATTTGCAGATGTCTGAGGTGAGCGATTTAGGACCATCACGGTCCTCTTGTTTTCTTGAGGGGCGTAAAAGGTAGGGATTGTGTGGTAACAGGTAAAATCCAGATTTTGTTAGATGAACACTCTAACTCTGATTAACTTCTAAAAAAAGTTAATAAGAACAATGTGATCAAAGATTAAAGTGCTCAATGTGATAACTGAGAATTGAAATGGGTTATAACTGTATTGTTATATGACGTATGTAGTTCGATAAATACACCGGTGAAATATGGTAGAATGATAGATCTTTTTAATTTTAGATGCCAAGAAAAGAAAGTTACAATGGATTTAACCCATTCCAACACAATTGACCAATCGCTGGCCCCGCCCACTGACTCACTTGGCCCCGCCCATTAACTCCAACAAGAACTTCCGTTTCGATTTTTAACGGCAGTTTTTTTCCATATTTTATAGCCAGTAGTATGTAAAACAGCAAAATGGTTAATTGGCGACCTTAACGTAGTAATTTCAGCCTGAATAAGCTGAAGATACGACGTTAAAGTCGCCAAACCAACAAAGAAAAGTTTACAAAAATGAGGGTCAATGTTGGAGTTGAAAGATCAAGTCAAGCCTGAATAAATGATTGGTCGGTTGATTCCTTGATTGAAAGCTGCGATTGGTCAATTCCGCCTTTAACAGCCTCTTAGAGAAAATGTTTTGGAAAACATTTTGGAAATAAAAAATTCGCTTGTTCAAGCAATTTCTCCATTTTCTACAATGTTTTCTACCCCAAAAACCAAAGGTAGTCTTTAATGTTCATCAAAATCAAAATGCCTTTTGTAAATGCTTTTAATAAGGACTGATTTAAATTTTGTCATCTGGTAATGGGTTTAGACTAGGGTGACACCACTAGAAAGATTATGCTCTGTTCATCATAATTATATATTTTTTGTTTACTTATATTTGTTTCTTGAAAAGCTGTGTTCAGAACTATGCATATTTTTTGTTTTTTATTTGTAAGAGATGCCATCTGAAGAATGGAAATAGTTTGGGAAAGAGGGTGTGATTTTAATAATTGTAATACTGAGCCCGGAGTTTTCCTGTTTTGAAAAGTGGTGTAGACAAATTTCTGCCAGCACATATATGTGCAGCCTGGTCTTTTTCTAGACCTTTTAAAGCTAGATATGTTTTAAGATCAATTTTCATAATTATTTTAATCCACAATTAGTCCTTTTTGGCTTCCATCCCTTTGATTTTTATACAGTTTTGTAGAGGATTTTTCTCAGCATGACAAAGGTTAACCTTATAAGTAAAATCTTATCAGTCGTTCAAATAATCATATGGTCCATTGTCAAGAAAAATCTGTCTGGATGACAAAACTTTGATTATTTTTTTAAACTTTCGAACAAACTATCTTTTTATCCACAAAAATAAAGAAAATAAGTCAATATCTTAAAAACAGACAAATAACAACTGTCTATGTACTTTAACCTATTACCAGATAACACAATTTAAGACTGGTTAAAATTTGAAAAAGTTGCAGTAGAAAAATTTCAGTCCATGCATTTTTAAAATCTGTGTTCAGGGATAGAAATCATTCTGGATAATGAAGAAGCTTTTTAACCCTTGTCAAGCTGAATAAATACCTTTTTCAGATTTCCGTCAAAATCAAAAGGCTGAAAGGGAGTTACCTTCGATTTTAAACGGCGTTATTTTGCAAAAATTTAAAGCACAATTACGGACCAAATGAATAATTTGATTGGAAGATCGATTGCTTGATTGACAATCGCATTTGGTTTATCTCCAACAACATTCGGTTAAGAGATGAAATAGTAGATTTAGACTCAAACTCTAATCTCTGTAAAACTGTATATAGATACGTGGATATGTATATCAACTATGCTCTCATACACATTGTAATTTAACCCATTCCCACATAATTCATAATCTCCCGGATATAAAATTGGTATCATTGTTTGGAAAAAGGAATTGCTGGACAAGCAATTTCTTCATTTCCCACAAGACCGTATACCCTGAAAGAAGAAATGATTTTAAATTCAACTGGCAAAAATTTGTTTTCTACAACTTCTTTCATTTTGTCCAGTCTAAAGTTTTGTCGTCCGATATAGTTTAATCCTATACCAGACTACGAAATTTTAGACCGGTCTAATTTGAAAGCTGAAAACAATTAAAAGTTTATAAAATTTTCGATTTTTTCAACTTTCTGAGTAGATTGTTTCAAGCAGTTTCTTCATTTTACACAAAGTTTTTTTTTTCTAAACAGAAAGCGCCACTGTGTGGGAATGGGTGACGTAACTATGGTTTGCTATAATAACCTATCTATCATTGTTGTGTGTCTTAGTGGTCGAAGTGTTGTAACTGAGTGACGACGTGTCCTAGAAAATGCTAAAAAATTGTGGTAAAAGAAGAAAATGGAGATAACCAGTATTTTCTTTTTTCACTTTCTAATGGACGACGTCTCCTATAAAGTGCTAAACAGTATGATTTTGTAATCTCCAGCCGATATTCTATTTGCAAATTTATAAAATGAGCCTGTGCGTGACATTTACAACCCTTTCGCATGTGCGTAACTCGCACAAATTGAGCGCCCAGGTCAGCCACTCGGTGCAATTAGAACATTCGCTGATTGTTTAAACAAGCTTTGGGTTAGTATCTATCTACAGAACGCAGAGTGAAGACTCTGATCAGACTGTGCGGATGCACAGGCTGATCCGAGTCTTTACTTGGCGCACATGCGAAATGGTTGGAAATGTCACGCATAGGCTCAAATGTCAGTGACAATTATGGCCTCTTTAGCTCATTCTCACAAAAACACGTATAGTTAATATAGGAAAATATTGTGGTATGAGAAGAAAATGGTGATTACCAGCTTTATCTTTTTTCCTACCCACTCAAACAAATTTCAAAGATTGAACCGCGTTTGTGTTTCATCTGCATCTTCTTTCAATTTGGACCAGTCTTAATTCTTGTTGTTTGGTAATGGATTAATATAATAGTGCTTATATACATTAATGGTACAAAAAACATTGAAAGTGCTAAGTTATAATACGAAAATGCTCAGAATGAACGAGACTATATCGGCAAACCAAAGACAATGTTTAAAGTCTTACATAAGATATTCCATTTGGTACAAATTACACATCAATCAGTTTAAAAATATTCTTGTCATCTCAATCAGAGGTTCTGATCCAGGACAAAAGAAACGAGACAAATACAAAAACATCATTGCAAACAACAAAACCCTTCATCTTTAACTCGCTCAGAGCTGCACAGAAATGTTAGTCAGTGCATGTAAAATTCCTTTAATAAATAATGTCCGTGGTTGAAGTATTGAAGAAGAGTATTTGAATTGATAGACAAAGTTACAATTTATTCACAGAAATAATTTGTTGGTAACTTTTTACTCATCTTAGCAACAGTTTTTGAACGCTGAATAGTCAATGTCTGTCGTCCATCTGTCTGTTCGTCTGCCTGTTCGGCCACAGTACCAAAATATTTTCCTCCTAAAACTAACCGCCATGTTTCAACCTACCTCCACACAAATTATTTTAATCCATGCGTTTTCAAATATTTACTTAAATCTCTGTTGGACTCAGGTCTCCCTAGCAACTGTGAGGCAAAACTTTGAAATATTCTCAAAAGATCAGGGCAATTAACAATATGTACAAGAATATGGTCTCTAACCCTTGTCATGCTGTATAAATGACCTTTCTGAATTGATGTAAAATCAAAGGCTGAAAGCACTGATAAAACCTGTAGTTAAAAAATCAACATTTCTTTTAGAAAACAATTTCATAAATAACTCTGGCAGGAAAAGTACCAGCAGAAGGTACAGGCTGATCTTGGTCATATTCCAGGTTCAGCATGACAAGGGTTAAGACAACAGCTTGGTTGTTATTCAGGTGAACGGCTTAGGCCCATTACGGTCTTCTTATATTTACGTAGTTACTTGTTGAAATCGTGTAAAAACGACTAAAATATATTGAAATTGTAAATTTATTGTATAATTGAGAATTGTTTGACTGAATTTAGGGCGAATGTTTTGAAATAAGTGAAAATGGTATTTGATGTTTTGATTTGTTAAAATGGCTTTATATGTGTAACTTCCTGTTCAATCAATAGTTTACTGAAAGTATTTTAGTTAGCAAATAAATATTGCATGCTTTTCTCTCAAAGGAGCGACATGAACTGCTCAAAACCCAATGATATATTTTGAAAATTCTAGCTTGACTTAGCAGAACGTGCTCAAGGTGAACATCTGTGATCATTGATAGCAATTTGCTCATCATGGACATTTTAGTGTTACCACTGAATAGGTCACATTGTTCGATGGATCGTTTTTAAATTCACTGAAAATGTTGTGACCCTTATTGAATAACATAAAAAAGTACTTGTGACGTTGCACAGTCTTTTAGCCACAATTAAACCCTTTACAACACAGTGGCGCTTTCTGACGCCCCGATGAAATAAAATCTCGGAAAACTTGATGAGAAAAGGAGAAATTGCTTGTTACAAGCAATTTCTCATATCCTCACAATATTTTTTTACCCCTTTTGGTACTTGTTTTTTTTTCAATTAAAGCGCAGTTCGGACTGTTGTCTGTCGTCTGGTTATATCCATACAATAAAAGCTACTCGTTTTTGACATAATTAAATCCTAACTAAAACCAAACAAAGATAATCTGACCGTGTGAAACTTGAGGACACATTAATATGATAAAAGGTCTAAAAATCCCCTTTAAAATGGCATTCTATTTCCATTTCATAAATATTTTATTTAATAGTATAGTAGGGTAAAACTGTTACATTTTATATATTTTGAATAGTACGACTGTTTCCATATATACATATTTGACTATAATGGGATAGCACTTGAACATTTTGTGGTCCCAAATCTGAAGCTAGGGCGGGTATTGTTTTCCAAATGTCCGCCTGTCTTATATATTAAACCATTCCCACACAATCACGATTTTTGTTCTTTCCAAGAACAAAAGCTCTTGAAAACATTGTGGAAATGCATGCAGAAATTGCTTGTTACAAGCAATTCCTTCATAATCCACAACGTTTTCTGTACCAAAAAGCTTAAAAAAAAACTTTGACAAAAAAAGTTGTCGGCTGCAAATCTTTGAATTTTGACCAGGCTAAATTTATGTCGTCAGGTAAATCCGACCATTTTTTTCCTTTTCTTCGCGGAAATTTTAAGATTTAGAACATTAATGCAAGCAATGGTTTTCACAGATATTTACATAGCTGATCCCTAAACAATCTCGATGTATAAGCTATGATAATGTTGTGCATATTTTGATGAAAAGTTCCAATATTATCTGACCGCAATTTGTGCATTATTGATATGTTTGTACCCTTTTTCTCATTTTTCTAGTTACTTCTTTGTGTATTTTGTGTCGTAAACGAAATACATTTTGTTGCGATGTTTTTACGATAATGCATTGTTCTTCTGACCTTGTACCCTCTCTTCTCCCCTACTCGTTATTTTTCTTCTCTGATTCCTTTATCCGTCTTTATTACTTTTTTCTTCTCACAAGCCTCACTCCTTCCCCTAATCAGTATTTTATGTGTTTTATGCATTTCAAAGTTTGTTGAAGTTTAACCCTTCAAATTTACATCCACAGTTTATACATACATTTTTTTCAAGAAATCTGAATATACCTTCAAAAGATCTATTTTTCCTCTAAAACTCTTTTCCGGACTTTTATTTTTTAATCACGACTTCACATAGCAGGTTGATTTATTTGGATGGACTTTTGGATTGTATGTGCTTTGCTGAAAAAAAAAAAAAAAAAAAAAAGAAAAGTTTTGTTAGAATATGTTAGAAGGCTAGTGATACATACTCGTAAATAGAAAAAAGTATTTTTGATTTGAAATAATTGTAAAAGTATTTGCGACAAGGACAAGTGTGAAGAAAATTAATTAGGTTAAATAAGGGACAATTGACCAATCCCTGGCCTCCGTTTGACCCGCCAATTGACTTGAAAAGGAAGTTCTTTTTTGCAGATTTTTTTCGCAGGGGCATGTCACAAAAATCTAAAATAAATGGTTGACGACCTAATCTTCGTAACTATTGCTTGGATAAGCTGTAGTTACGACGTTTAAGTCGCCAAAAACAACAAAACTGTTTCACATAAGTGTCGGCAACTTTCGGAGTTAAAAGTAAACCTCCAATTTTAAATGAACGTTTTTGTTGGTCGACTTATTATTTGATTGATAGCCGCGATTGGTCAATTAAAATGGACCAGACCCCACCTCGAGAACGGATCTAGTAAATCTATGATTGCTTGATGAATCATTAAAAAAGTGGAAAACAGATTTATGGTGCCAGTAATTCATTTGTATAACATGTACATATTGTAACCATTTAGGCGAAAAGGGACCTCCCGGATGTTCTGTAAATCAAAGTACTGAAAGTACTGTAAGCTAGCAAAGCATGGTTGAATTTAGAAAATCTTTCCCTTGTTGGGTAGAAAAAATTGTGGACATTGAAGAAATTGCTTGTTACAAGCAATTTCTTCATTGTCCACAATGTTTTCCAAAGCTTTTTTCTTTAGATGCTTTAAAAGCGGAATCGGGTTGGAATGGGTTAAATAGCATGCTTTTGACAGAGTTCTCTTCAATTTGAATAGAGTTTGCAATATTCCTGAAATATAAAAGAACTATTTTTTATGGCGTAGGCATTCCAAAGATTTGGTGGTTAAGCCTCCAGTGGCGGTTTGCTGACGCTTTGCTAGCTAAAAATATCTGAAAAACGGATCTAGCAGAGGTTATTAGGAGATATCGCAAGTCTTTAGAAAATAAACCCATGGTGTGGTTAAATAAACATGCTAAATTCAGAAAATTACAAAAGCAAAAGTTTCCCATTCTGGTCAGCCTGTGCGGTCTTGCCAGTAACTCCGAAGAAGGCCCCCTTTCTCTTGACGGGTCACATATTTGTAGGGATTGCGAAAATTTTTGTTTTATAATTTTTTGGTTTGTACTATGTTAGTTTTTGTTTTTCTATGTTGCAGTATATTTCCGAAAATAAAATACTTTATATATTCACAGAGAGGGTTTGTCTTCACTATTGACTCAGACCTTTTGGCATCATTCGCACGGCGATGCCAGGGCGCCGCAAAACAGAAAGATTATCCACTAAGCAACAAAGTTAATGTTAAGTTTTGTGATCTAGCTGTGTCTGTCGTCCGTCGTGCATCAACATCGTGTGTGCACTTTAGATGCCAGATTCTTACTCAAATGTCTTGAAACTTTTTGTTTTAAACGTAAGCTTCCATAAAACCTCGGTCATGAGGTCAAATCTTAGAAAACCCTTGTGCGCACTCTTGATGTCATATTTATAGCTCAAATGTCTTGATATCTCAAGTTCAAGGTCTGCATGATATCTTGATCATTTCAGACCGAAGGACACTTGGGATAAAAACTAGGTTACTTTGTCAAATATTAGAAAAAAAAAACCTCCCTTGCTGTGTAGTCACTTCCTTTTGGCACATATGTCATGAAACTCTGTCAGAATGTGATTTCTGTGTCACTTTCTTAGACAAAGTTTTGAGAACAGGTCTCTTTGGTCAACGAGGTTACTGGCACTATCATCATTCCAGCTGGGCAGTTTAGTGCAAACGACCTTCTTGTTTTATATACGTATCCTAAATCGTCATTTGGCGACCAAAATGTTCCAAAATACAGCTTTATTTAAGCTGTATTAACGACATTTTGGTCGCCCTTGACGAAATGGTTGTTCAAGAGGGTTCCAACCTAGCCTTAGCTTTAATGGTTATCATTTCCTTCTAATCTCTGGCTCTACTAAACATAGTCTTTCGATCCTTGTTTTATCCTTTATCAGCTGCTGGCATTTTAGTCTGGTCTAAATTAAGACAAAAGACGACAATTCCATGTCCCAGTGCGCAATCCATTACCATACAATCCTGTTTTTGACGACCTTCATTTCAAAGGTTCAAGAAAACAACGAGGAAAATGTCAAAATTGTTTGTAATAATAATAATAATAGTGGTAAAATCTTAATTCTTTTAAGGTTAAACATTAAGACAATCATTTCATATTGAACAACTTGAAATTAACTCTTTTTTGCAATGTTGAACAACAACGATTGAACAAGTTTGAATTAACCATTTTTTGCAATGTTGAAAAGAAAAAAAACTTGTAAATGAAGTGAATTTAGTGATTTAATCGATAATGATACCACGTCATGCAAATGATAGAAACGACTAATATAGCTATGATGGCGTTCGAATCGATGATACGATAGATAATAAATGAAAAGCATACATGCATTTTTAAATTTTTGGACAGTCACACTCTGTACTGTAATGACTTAAGTATTGACTTAAATCAAAAAAGCAATTTCTGCATTTTCCACATTGATATTTACCCAGAGAGGCTTAAATTTACAGGAATGTTCCTTTGGTAAGCCATTGAAAAGCTTATTCATAAACTTATGATTGGCCAATAAATGTTGGCTTTACTGGGTAGGTCAGTTTTTCACCCTAAACGACATTTTCCCCTTATCTACTTAGCCAGTTTGTACCATTTCCTTTAAAAGAGTACTTCACAAAATGTTGATTTGCCTATAATTATGAATTATTTAAGCTACGTCTCCTCAAAAACTACTTTGTTCAAAACTTTTTGGGAAATTTCCTTTCTTGACCCTTCTTCTAAAAGTAGTTCACGAAAATTTTATTGGCAATTAATTACGGTGTGGTAGGCCTGAACAGGTCTTACTCGACAATCTGTGTCTTTAAAAAAATCACATAATATAGCAAAACAAGTTTACAAACATAGAGGGAAATATACATGGATTTCAGTTTGATAATAAAACACACATTATTAAATGAAATATTTAAAATTCAACCAAATTTGCTCTCCTACATGTCTTTATAAACTTTATTTAATCTACAACGAAACATCACAAGTTAACTAAATCATTTGTTTATTCATCGAAGTAATAGACATATCGCTGACCACGCCCACGTACCTCCAACATGACAGTTCGACTGAGTTATCAAACGTTTGTTTGCAAAATGTAGGGCGAGCGATATAAAACAACAAGCAAATCATTGGTTGGCGTCCTTAGCGACTTTAACCTATTCCCACGCAACAAAATTTTAGGCGTCTTAGTCGTTAGTTCCTGGAAGTCTTTTTTTTGCTTGTCGGCAAGACGTAACCAAAGATCTCTACTGTCAATCAAATAATCGATCGACCAATCAAATCATACATTAAAACCTGAACTTTGAACTCCGTCATTTATGTTAAGCAATAACTGTTGTTCGTTTGGCGACTTACACGTAAAACTACAGCATATCAAGCTGAGGTTACGACGTTTAGGTCTACAACAAACGAATTGTCTTTACGTAGGTCCCAGACCACATTTATACAGAAAAGTATCGTTTATTAACTCAGTCAGATCGCCATGTCAGAGGATGAGGCCAGCGATCATTCGGTAACAAACTTAGACCAAACGGACTATTTATAGGTAATCAATGGAACATGCCAAACGAGAAGGAAAGCATCCTAGATCGGATAAAACCACCCGAGATCCCACTAAATTTTCTTTAAAAAGGTTTAAGTAGAAATCAGTTGAAACTTGAGCAGCACACTAAATAGTCTTTGATAGAAAGAATATTTGATTTAAGTAGGCTCAAACACATCTTGAAAACTGACTCGTCAGCGAAATCAGTAAAACCACTGTTATCCCAAAAAATCCCGCTTTATTTCGCCCCTCAAGCCAAAAGTTTGAAAAAATCCTAATGAAAAATGAAGAAATTGCTCGAAACAAGCAATTCCATGTTTTCCTACACAGTTTTTCTACCCAGAAAGACAAAGAACTTTAGAATTTCATGAACATGAAAATGCTATATGCAACTTCTTTGAATTTGTACTAGTCAATAATTAATTTCTGATAATGGGTTAAAAATAAATCAGACTCGAAATGGTAATGTTGATGGTGTCAAACCAATGATAAAAAGACAATTTATTACAACTTGACATGACATTGACCAATCGCGGCTGCCAATCAAATAGTCAGTCGACCAACGAATTTTTAATTTAAATTGGAAGTTAATTTTGAACTCCAACAATGGCCGCCATTTATGTGACTCATGCTTTGGTTTGGCGAAATAAACGTCGTAACTACAGCTTAATCAAGCTGTAGGTACGAGGTTTAGGTCGCCCACCAACTATTACACTTCTTTGTTAAATTCTACTGACCAGAATTGTTCAAATAACGCCATTAATTATCAAAGCGGAGCCTCCTGCTGGAGTAAATTGGCGGGCCAACAGAGTAAGTGGGCGGGGCCAGCGACTGGCCCTTAAGCCGACAAACTGGTTCGTTTCTTGTATAATAAAAAGCATCAAATGAACCTGTCTTATTTCTCAAAATAACACAAGGTAAACTAGCTTTTGTATTTCACTAGACTGTCCAACACAGTAAAAGTAATCGCGACCAAAGGAAACAATTTCTAATGATATCCAGTTCCTCATTTGAATCGAATTGTGAATACAGAATTCTCATTCTATGTACACTGATTTGAACAATCTTTCTGACGAATAGTCAAGTCTTTATACAGGTTCTACCAATTTTACATTGGCTTGTTTCTCAGACAAGGAGCTCAACTAACGCGTGGATCTGTACTCAGTATTTTGACGACTTCAGCCCGCAGGCAATCCCTCTCTCTTTGTAACTGAGTAACTGTCTCCTTTAGCTCTCTGTTCTTCTTCTCTAGTTCTAAGACAAGCTGGTTAATTAACAGAAAGAATGAACAATAAGGAAGATCTTCTATCATGACTTCAATTTAATTTACTTTCATTAAACTTTAAAAAGGGGAATTTATACTCGAGTAATATAGCGTTTAGCTCTTTTATAAAACAACATTGTATGATATGGTTCGGTGATACATATAGTCGTTATTACCGGATATCCAGCGAAATATATGCTTAGAGATATTTCTTAAGAGTGAAAGTAAATCTGCAATGTTTCAATTTATTCACGGAACTAAAAACCTAATCACACTGTATAAATCAGCGAATAATTCTTCCAAGTTGTCATTCAATATTACAAATGCCTATATCATATGAAAGATGTCAATTAGTCCAAGCTTTTACAAGTTTATGAAACCACTTTGTGCGCAATGATATGAAAAAAGTTCTGTATTCAAGTTTTTCATTAAAGTGTTAACCATTTTTTTCAGACAATCAGAATTTACCATTCCTTAAAGAGGAAACCAAAACATTAGCTTAAGTGTAATTGTATGCCATCGACATAAAACAGAAACAAAAATCTTTTGTGAATACACAAATGGAAGACTGTCTTACCTGATCAAGGGCCTTAGTTTCAGTTTTTCGTTTTCTTCTGAACTTTGCAGCTGCTTTCCTATTTTGTTCCTTTCTTCTTTCATTTTTTTCGACCTCATCTGGCCTTAAACAATATTCCTGAAGAATGCCATGATTAAGTTTATCGTTGCCTTAGTTGCAATCGTATTTTTTACGTGCTTTAATACTCTATAACTTGATTGGTAGATTCTTAGACACAACAGACAGATTTTATCACCATACGAAAAAGACAGATTTTATCACCATACGAAAAAAAAAGAAAAAAAAAAAAAAAAAAAAAGAAAAGACTATTCCAAAATTAAAAGAAGATGCAAATGACATTTCAAAAGTAAGTTTGAATAGAAAATATTTTTTTCATCGTCACCACATTTCTGTCACGTCAAAATGAGGGTTAATTTGGCACAAACTCCGGTGACAGAAACAAGAAGTGAATTCCTGCTGCTGCAACAAATAGAACAAAGAACAGTTTAAACAAAAATTCTTTCTCGTTCTTACAGCTACTTGTAAAGTGTATTGTTTTCTTCAACTTAAAATGTGATTCGTTGCAAAGAAGACTTTCTTCAACAATACATCAAAGTCAAGTGAAATGTGTACAATTTGTTTAAAGTGAAAATATATACAGAGAAGAGACACTTTTGTAAAGGAAAAAATATATTTTGGAAAGAACAAGAATGTCATATCGAAAACATTGTGTTTATGAGTTGAAATTGGATCTGGTGCAGTTTTTCTTTTGGGAGTGTGGAAAAAGGGAAAAACATTCTCCTTCCAACTTTTGGTTAGAACCGTTTTACTTACCCCGTTGACAAAAAGAAACAAGAGGAATGGTCCTAAATCGAACCCCTGAGTATGATGGTTCACGGATTTATGATATATACAAAATATCAAAGCCCTCTGTCTTAATATTTTGGAGAAGATGTTTAATGATTTTCTCTTTTAATCCTAGGTATATTGATGATCCCACCATATAACCCTAATTTCTTGAATAAGGCAATGCTTTGAAGTATAGACATCAATACATACCAAATATAAAATCTCTAGGCCTAATGGTTTAGGAGAAGAAGATTTTCAAAGATATCTTTCTTTATTCCTATCAAAAATTAGGGATCGCACAGAAAAGGGCTAATTTTCAGAATACAGTAATTCTTTGAAGTATTTTGGTAGAAGGTCAATTGCTGATGATACATACCAAATATAAAAGCTCTAGGCCTAATAGTTTGGGAGAAGAAGACTTTAAAAGATTTCCTTCAAGATTTCCTTTGTAAAATCAGGGATCGCACAGAAAAGGGCTTATTCTCAGAATACTGTTATTTTTTTTAAGTATTTTGGTAGAGGGTCAAAAGATGATGATATGTACCAAATATCAAAGCGCTAGGCCTTATGGTTTGGGAGAAGAAGATTTTCAAAGATTTCCTGCTTTATTCCGTTGTAAAATCAGGAATCGCACAGAAGAGGACTACAGTAATTCTTTGAAGTATTTTGGGAGGGGGTCAATAGGTGATGATACTTACCAAATATAAAAGCTCTAGGCCTTATGGTTTGGGAGAAGAAGTTTTTTTAAGATTTCCTTTGTAAAATCGGGGATCGCACAGAGAAAGGCTAATTTTCAGAGTACAGTTATTCTTTTTAGTATTTTAGTAGAGGGTCAATAGGTGATGATATGTACCAAATATCAAAGCTCTAGGCCTTATGGTTTAGGAAAGAAGAGGGGGGGGGAAGACTGGTCGAATTTCAAGGAAATTTCAAACGACATTTTTATGAGCTTTTAAAAATCTTTGCCTTGCGGATAGAAAACATTCAGGACAATCAAGATATTTCTCAGTAATTTCTTAGTTTTCTATAATGTTTATCAAAGCCTTTTTCTTGAGGGGAAGTAAAAACAGGGTTATACATGAATTGGTGGAGCAGCCAGACACCATATTTGGTTCTCTGGCTCTTTAATCCAACCCCTCCCCCCCAAAATTTTTGGAGTGGTCCAAATTGAAATATGCTACAGACGTCAATTTCAAGTTAGAATATTATTTTCTCGACTTATTGGATAGAAAACGTAGTGGACAATGAAGAAATCGATTGATACAAGCAATCTCTTCATTTACCACAGTGTTTTTGAAAGCTTTTTCATTGGGTTAAAGGAGGAAATGAGTAGGAATCGGTTAATACAAGTAATTTCTCCATTTTCCACAGTGTTTTCCAAAGCTTTTTTCCTGGAGGATTGTGTAGAATGGGTTAACCCATTCTCACACAGTCCAGTTTCTCAGCGCCCTTTCGAAAACAGCTTTGCAAAACATAACCAACCTCCTCATTTCCCAGAATGTTTTCTACCCAGAAAGATACACTTTAATATGATTTCAACTTGAAACGGTTGTCTGAATCATTTTAATTTGGCTACTCTAAAATTTTAACGTCTGGTAATGGGTAAATAATAACCGTTGTTAACCACGTTAGGGAAAAGAAACAAGACCTCCGTTGAGCTTATTACTTAAGAATTGAAACATTTAAAGATTAATTGATATACTATTACGTAAGAACAAGTTTTGTAGATTTGTTTGTTTGAATTGTGTTCGAACGTTTTTTAACAGTATTTCAGGAACATCGCGGAGACAAGAGCACCTAACCATGAATTTCTGGTATTTCCATCGCCGATCTTTCTACTACATTCTTGCAGAGCCTTATAGCTGAAATCAATGCTAAGGTTTACGTATTCACCCATTAGTCGGTGAACATGTTATAGAACAAAAATAGACAATTTGTACTTAAATATAAATCACGATGTTCAGTAATTCCGACATCCACATACCTTTGACCCCGTGTCAGAATCACTGATGTTTACATCCAATTCATTCTTGCCCTCTGACAGTCTGCGACTCTGTATTTTGTAGCGTAATTCTTCTTTCAGCAATGGAGTCACTCGCCCAGTCTGAAAGGATTCTAATGTGGCTAGGAGAAACCGAGCCTCGTCCGCCTGGTCAGTTTCCCACATTGTTTTCTGTGCTTATTGCGTAAATTTTCACATCTGATATCTGTACATGAACAGACTCGCCTGGTGATTACATGCGTCAGCATAAACGGATAAAACGTAGTCCCGCGAAATCTCGAACGGTACCGTAACGTGAAGGTCTATAAATAGAAATGCGTCACTTACTATACCCGAAAACTGGTTTTGCAGATTTTCACGCATGTAAATATTCTAATGTAAAATTTGACACTCTATCTTTTATCATCGGATCATCAAGTAGTTTTATCATTGTACACGATTTTTTTCCCTTTTATGACACTTTCTTGTAAAGAGTTGGCAACTACGTAATAAATCAGCATCAGCATTAAAAATAGTAACTGTATTTGGTAGGGTATGGTGTAAGGGGAGTAACTTCAAATTCTGTTGTGCATATAAGATTTCTAATTAAGTCCCTTGTTATTAGCCTTGCAATCAATCCCTGATTTATGTCCGCATGATTTTATACTCGAGAAAATATTGTGGAAAAAGTAGAAATTGCATGTTACAATCAAGTTTTTCTTTTTCCTCAATACTTTCTACCCAATTTCTCACCATTCTTTTTTCTTTTTGTCTGAAATCAAACAGTAACTGTACCAGAAGCCTTATCGATAGCTTATCGGTTATCATATGAATTGTGGCCACCGGTATTTATATCGAATCGGGGACTTAAAATTCATTTTCAATTCAATTCAATTCATTTTTATGATAGTATTAAGTACAAAGTACTTTTTACAATAACATAGTTTGTAAATGAAAAAAATGAATTGACTTGAAAGCCATAACTATACAACCTATCATTGAAGCTGTAATTTCGAAGTAAAGGTCATTAACAGACGACTTATTTGTTGTTGTGCATGAAATATACAAAGTCAAGTCGTTTGATACTCCAATCGATCTACCTTGAAACCAAAGCCTACTGTTTTTTTTTCAGATTTTAAAGATGTTACTTTTTTTCTCCTAAATTTGTCAAAACTAATGTTGTTTGGAAATTTCAAACAAAAATATTGTTGGAGTTGGGTTTAGAGCTGCGGCCTGCGCTCAGTTGTAAGCGCATCGAACTCTCAATCCTCAGGTCCAGGGTTCGATTCCCGGTCGAGACAATATCCTTTAAGACATGACGTGTATCCGTCTAATTTGCGGATAATCGTAAACCTAAGTGGAATAGCAGCTGAATGCTGGGAAAGGATGAAGTGGTAGTACTGGTGTGAGAAATACCTGGAATCCATGGTTATGTGCTCCAGCTTCCGCGATATGACTGAAATACTGTAAAAGTGGCGTTAAACCCTATTCAATCAATCGGAGTGGAGTAGTTGTCTGTCAATTGACCAATCGCGGCTGTTAATCAAGGAATACACTGACCAATCAAATAAGTTATTCAGCCCGGAGCTGAGCTTATCAACTCCGACATTGGCCGCAATTTTTGTTAACTTTACTGTTGGTTTGGTGACTTAAACGTCGTAACTACAGCTTATTCAAGCTGTAGTTACGACGTTTAGGTCACCAACTAACCATTTTACTTTTTTGTTACATGCTACTGGCCATAAATTTTGCAAAATTACGCCGTTAAAAATCGAGGAACTTCTTGTCGGAGTTAATGGGCGGGGCCTAGGGAGTCATTGAGCGGGGCCAGCGATTGGTCAATTAGGTTTCTCTGACCGCGCCTACTGACCTCCGACGTGGCTTGCGATTGAAATATCTAACGAAGTTAGCATGATTGATGGATTGATTAGGTTTAAACCTATTTATTCTACATCGATTAGGAGACAATCACTCTCGATTCTGCTTCCTGAAGAATATACCAGTACTTGTGCCGATTTTTTGTATTAATGACCGAACCTTGATCGATAGCCGCTCCCGGGAATCGAACTCAGGACATCTTGATCAGAAAGCCGACGATCTACCTCTCGACCACGGACACCACGGATTGATATTAATGGTGTGAACAATCCGATGTGAGCACGACGGTAGATCGGTTCACGTGAGTTCAGGAGATAACCATGGACAAATCCTCTCCCCCACTCCTCGATTAGAAAATATGTAAAGTTGTAAGACTTATATGAAGGATGAATAAAGAATAAACAGTATATGGAAATATTATAACAATTGTAAATGCGAAGGAAAAGAATATCAAGAATTATTGTAAAGTTCTGTAAAAAATTCGGGAGGAACTTATGGACAAGTCCTTTAAATGGAGAACTCACTGTAGTTTGGAATGGTATTGAAGGACTGATTAACAGCTAATTTGAAGCTGCAGTTAAGAAGTTTTAGTCACAAAATACACAACAACAACACACGGATTGTTCCGTCGTTATTTTTTTGTTTTTGTTTTGTTGTTGTTGTCGGGGGAGGGAGCGTGAGACAACGGCGATCCGTCAATACCAGAAGTAGCCTATTTACAGATTCTCTTGAGTGAACAGAACGAAAGCCTTAATCAGACATTCAAATAACATCGTTTTATATCTAGGTTATACTCTCTGAAATAGTAAAACTTCACACGACATTGTGAATCTTTTATTATATCCTGCAACCAAAGAATCAATAGACCGATCAATTAATTCGTTCAGACCTGGAAGTATACTTTGAACCCTGAAACCGGCCGACATTTCTGTGAAGCATATTTGTTAAGTTGGCGACTGAAAAGTCGTAACTACAGCTTATTCAAGGTCTCCAACCAACGATAAGCTTTTTTTGTTAAACGTCACTGGCCATACATTTTGCTAAATAACGCCGTTTGATATCGATGAGGAACTTCCTGTGGGAGTCAGTGGGCGTGGCTAGGGGAGTCATTAGGCGGGGCCAGCTCTCCGCCAATTTGCCTTCCGAATTAAGAAATCAATAGTCGAGATTCGATTAAAAAAGATCGCTAAAATTCAAAATCTGTTTAAAGGCATTTCTAGGTTGGCGGTTTTGAGAACAATATTAGCCACCCACTCCCTCTCTTCATATTCCCCTACCGTCGGCGTTGCGGAGGTCGAAGATATTTGCACGGGTGCTCTTGTGGGCGATGGTCGCAGCCTAAACGTAATGATATCTCTAGATAGCACTGAAGGTCGATGGACAGATGCTCAGAAGGCCCTTTTCATGGTTACCTTGGACTCCCCCCCCCAAATAATCATCCATATCATACATGCCTGCTAAAATTTTTTCTTGTAAATACTTTTTTTCTACATATATTGTGAGACTTTCAAGTAGTTTAGGTAAATTGCTATGAAAACGGCAGTTCTATACATATTGTCAAAGTTTTTTATCTGTTAAAAGTATTCCAACTGGTCTTTAAGTTATCTGCCTTCGGAATTTTGAAAAATATAGTAGTAGTTCAAAAACCTCGTAATTACAGCTTGAATCAACGACAACGACGATAAGTCTTTTCTACACAAATTCTGCTTGGGTGCAATTTAGTTCAAAATGATTTTCATCTAGTAGAAATTTAGTCTTATCTCCCGAAAATGTTCGATTTAATATTTGTTCTCACTGTTGTCTTGCTATCAGCCATCTAAGATTTAAACCCGACCAATCCCGCCTTGTTACGCTCCCTCCCCCGCAAACCCCCCCCCCAAAAAAAAACCCCACCAAACAAGAACAACAACAACAACAACAAAAAAACCCTTTGGATCCCCAGCCCCGACTTTTTTTCTCGAAAACAATGTGGAAAATCAAAAAATTGCTCCTTACAAGCACTTTTTAACACTACCAACAATTATTTCTACCTAAAAAGAGGAATTCTTCACCTTAAATTTGTCTTCGATGCGACTAAATTCTTGTCGTCTGGTATTGGTAAAAGGACAAGATAAATAAACATATCCGCATAGACAATGTTTCTTAAAATAGGACTTACGTATGTGTACTATTTATAAAGATCTCATGCATTGCACAACTCAATAACTGCATGATGTGTGTAAAGGGCGTGTACGGACATATTACGCATCATCGCTGTGAAAACTTATGTTGGCCCGATCGAACATCGAAGGACCAAGGTCAAGTTGAAGTATCTCAACAAAAATGGTCCTAAAGGTGTCGAAACGGGGTGTGAGGTCTGGAAACAGTTTAAAAAGGATCAATAACACGGCATACCAAAGGAAGTACAGGTTAGTGAAACTAAATCAAACTGTCGTACAGGGAAGTGCTTGATTTCCGTAAATCCAGGGGTATTAAATCAATGATCCTTGATAAAACATTATTTTGTAGGTTCCAAAGCAGTATTTGAAAGTTTCTACTACGTGCTGAAGGGGAGCTTTCGGATCACTCGGTGTCTGTCGTCCGTCGAACGCGGTCCGTCGTCAACATTTTCTTTAAACATCTTCTCTCTCTAAACAAGATGGCCAATTTCGACCAAACTTGGCAGAAATGATCCTTTGGTAACCATTTTTAAACACGTTTGTGAATTTTGCGAAAAAATGGTTAGGTTGGCAGGGCTGGGCTTATTTAGAGAAATCTTTAATAATCCTTTAAAACCTTGTCCTCCCAAAACCACTGGGCCGGTTTCATACGTAAGCCTACCAAATCTAGCAAGAATATTCCTTTGGTGACCCTTTCCAAATTTTGTTCGTGAAATTTTGATTTGTGAGAAATTAGGAAAGGGGGGGGGGGCTTATCA
Organism: Fragum fragum; assembly: GCA_946902895.1. Lineage (NCBI taxonomy): Eukaryota > Metazoa > Mollusca > Bivalvia > Cardiida > Cardiidae > Fragum > Fragum fragum. The sequence goes on along the minus strand of OX336366.1, from coordinate 39,189,783 downwards.
GACTTGAGAGAAATCATGAAATAATCCTTTCAAGTCTTCTCCCAAACAAATTGGCCGATTTGGACCAAATTTAGAGGGAATGATCCTGGGTTAACATTTTCAAAACTTGTTGATTAAATTTCTATTGTGAAAAAAAAAAAAAAAAAAAAAAAATGGCGTGGAAGGGTTGGTTTACCAAACTTAGAGAAATCACGAAATGATTATTTTTAGGTATCATCTTCCTGAATAGATTGGCTGAATTCGACCAAACATGGAAGAAATGTTCCTTTTCATAATTTGTTCGTGGAATTAGGATTTGTTAAAAAAATAGGGGCGTGAAAGCAGGGTTGCATTTCAGACTTTGAGAAATAACAAAATAATTATCAGTTGAGCGGTTTAGGGCCATTTTGGCTGCCCTGTAATTAAGTAGTATTCTACTTAATTATATTGAAACTGGGGAAGAAAATTAAAGTTAATTCGACTACCATCTTGAAACACGATTGAAAGTCACACTGATACAAGAAGATTTGACATCACAGTCTTCGTATTACGTACCTTGATAGCACAGTCTTCGTATTACGTACCTTGATAGCCATTTAAAAGGTTAAGCCTAGTGATTTTACAGGGTTAAAGACTGACATCTTAACTTAGGGGCCCAGCTTGCTTTAATTCATTGACTCAGTCCAAAATTTAGGGGCTGGGCGGCTGAGCCCCTGTTAGTCTTATCCCTTCTTATATGGGCTAATATTTTCGTAATCCCCAGGATTCAACACTATTGTTAATTTTTGGCGTCACATATGTCATTGTAGTGTTAGGATCACAGCATTTCATCCTGAGGAAGGAAATCTAAATCAAGTGTTCATATCCTTATTTTGGCTGATAAGGTTACCAATCCCTATGTGAGACATTTTGTTTATTCATTTACATGTCACGTATTACTGTTTCCCTGTTTGTCTGTTATTCCAGGTCCAGATTTTCTTGTCTTGACTATATCTTTGAAACTGTTAAGGCGTTTCCATTCAATTCCACATACTTGTTCAGGGTTAGTCCTAGCTGGACAGGACACAAGAGCCACGATTGCTCTTGCCATAGATTCATAAGTAAAGGCCAGGAATTAGAATAATAGCTGATGCTAGTCCCAATTGACGGATCGCTGGCCCCGCCCACTTCCTCCACTAGTCCGCCTATACTAAGCTCTAACAAGAAGTTACACTTTGATAATTTACGGCTTTTTCTTACAAAATTTATAGCCAGAACCATGTAACAGAAAGTAAAATGATTGGCTAGCGCCCTAGGCGTCGTAAATACAGCTTGATAAGCTGTAGTTACGACGTTTAGGTCCCCAACCTCAAAAAATACTTAGTCATGATAAATGTCGGCCAATGAAAGAGTCCAAAGTCACTTTCGGTCTATAAATGAATGCTTTGACTAGTCAATTGATTACTTGATTTTAGATTCCCGGTGGCAGCACATATCCTTTCCGACATTTGTCTCTCTCCAATGGGTGAGAAATACCAGGAATCCATTTTTAGGTGCTCCAGCCTCCGCGATATGACTGACAAACTGTTAAAAGTGCGCTCAATCAATCAGTAAACGATTATTTTATTGACAACTAAGATCTATCAATTCTATCAAACGACTTTGGTGTAATTCAACACAGTTAATTTAACCCTTTGCTGTACAATCACTGTTTTTTACGTCCTGGTGATTTTATACTTGAGAAAACATTGTGGGAAAAGAAGAAATTGCTTGTAACAAGCAATTTCTTCTTTTTCCACAATATTTTCTACCCTACTGGATGGTTATTTCTCAAATCAAATCCACTCTAAATTTTCGTCTGGAAAACCTTTGAATTTGGACAGTTCTAAAAAATTCTAAAACAGGAAAGGGTTAAACATTTAATGGATCGCGATTGTCAATCCAAATATCGCTCGACTTATCAAATCATTAATAGTTACGACGTTTACAGTCACCAACCAACTATTTCATGTTTATGGCCAGAACATCCTCGTTTATTATCCATGTCTCACTTCCCGTTGGAATCAGTGGGCGGGGCCAGCGAACCGTTAATTCGAGTCCTTTAAACTCTTCCTGTTTTGTAAAATTTTATGCCTGTCTAAATTCAAAGGCTTTATAGACGAAAATGTAAAGTGGATTTAACTTGAAAAATAAGCATTCATTAGGGTAGAAAATATTGTGGAAGAAGAAGAAATTGCTTGTTACAAGCAATTTCTTTTTTTTCTATAATGTTTTCTCAGTTATTATATCACATGGAGTTAAAAAGCAGGGATTAAACAGGAAAGGGTTAAACTCTACATAGATTACTATGTTGAAGTTTTAAAACTTCTAGTTGTAGGTAATGAAGTTTGATTTTCAACTGGCTGATCGCTGGCCGAGTGTACTGACCTCCGAAGGGCGATTCTACTGAAATATTGACTTTTGTATTATTCATTTCTTGTGGAAACTTAAAGTAACAAGCATGTAGCTGCTTTTCGACATAAATATCGTAGCTACAGCTTCAATAATAGCAAAAATGCTTTAAATAAATGTCAGAGGTAAACATTTATTTCCTGTCTAAGTGAATAATCTTATTAGTCAGTGTCTATCGATTCCTTGATTGACAGCGGCGATCGATCAATTCTAACGTGGTCGTTTTAACAATCTCCAACGTCAGTTGACGAACCTTTGATATTATGAATGTCCCTTATAAAAGCTTTCAAAATAAATTGTTCTGGTTCGAATTTCCGAGGAAGTTTACACTCGAAAGGAAACCCTGTTTTTTAACGTATTATATATCATTATTTAAGAGATGAAGAGAATATTTTTTGTTTTCATGGAGGTATGAACCGAAAAACCTAATCACACTGTATGAATACGCGAAGCGGATTCATACATTGTGTGATTAGGTTTTTCGGTTCATACCTCCATGAAAACAAAAAAATATTATCTTCATTTCTTATAATTTAATAGCATCGAGCGAAAAATGCAACAACTTAACAAATTTTGATACCTTTTTGTAGTGAACTATTTTGTGCGGAAGCATTCAAAATTCAAAATCAGATCGCTCGTTTTTGATAGACGAAACTAACAATTAAATTATTCCAGTATGGTATTGTGAAACTTACTTTTATACAATTTCAAACATAACCATGGTATGAGTAGGATTAAAAGATCTTGATAATTTCAAATTACATTTTACCTTGCCCGCGACGAAAGTCTCGAAAGAGTTATTGACATACCCTCGGTAATCGGTGTCAGCGTCGGTTGTTGGGATCCCTTTTGTTTAACCCTTTCCCGTACAACAAAAATTTAGACTGCTCCAATTTGGAAGAGGCTGCAGACAACAAACCAAAGTGCATTTAAAATGAAAAATAACCACTGTAAAGGGTAGAAAACATTGTAGGGAAAGAAGAAATTGCTTGTTACAAGCAATTTCTTCTTTCCCTCCAATGTTTTCCCCAATACAAAACCTAAGGGCCGTGAAAACAAGTGATTGTACGGCAAAGGGTTAAAGTTATCATATTAGTTTATATATTACACAAACACCAGGACATAGGCTCTCACCTGCCTGTAATCTACTGGTCTTCTGAACTTGGCCAAGTTAAAAACACACACTTTGTCTACAAACTTGAATCAAAACTATAACCTTACTTTTAAAATTCCTTCTAGTAGTGCAATCAAATCGATTCCATTTGGCACAAATGAATATGACCATTTGACCTTTTCCTTTGGTCTATGACTTTAAACCTTTCTCATAAATTTTATTCTTTTCTTCTTTCAGTAAGTAGCATCAAATTTTTCGATAAGTTTAAGTAATTGGATTTCATTTTAGCCCAACTGCCATGACTGTTTGACTCTATGACCTTTAACTTGGCCTTTGAGCTACTTTTCAACCCCCCCCCAAAAAAACTTGCACATATACACTAAAAAAATAATGGGATTTCTTTCAAATCAATGAAACCTGACCTTGATCTACAACATACTTAAAATCAATGCTTTTTTTTATATACTTTGTAACGTTACGTTTAAACCTGGTACAGAACTTCATCAGATCATAGGTTTTAAGTGAGTGACCTTGACCCTGATCCTTTCGCTTTGTTTGACAAGCAGCTCTTGGGCAGTTTGTCTCCAAACGATTTTAGCTGTAACGAAAGATCAGTAAATCCGTATTTGAACCCGTGACTAAACTTTACTACTCAGATAACCTGACTGCTAAAGATTGCCTAAATAATTCTAATAAATATCGTCTGCTATGATAGATATTGGAACCTGTTTTACGTTGACGTGGATCTGGATTTTTCTTTTGGGTCGCTCAACCGAAAGTGTACCTGTTTAATGATATTCGTCAGTTGGAGTGCAAAATGTCATAACTACAGCTTGAACATAGCTGGATCCTCTCTCCATCTGCTCATGAACGAAACCTTGGTCATAGCCGAAAAAGTTTGCATGTTTAGTTCTGACTACCACTTAAGATCCTAAGCTTTATCATTTTTTGTAAAGCCCCCGTCATAGAGCAGTCGGTAGCGCATCGGACTCCCAATCTTCGATCCCCGGCGGCGGCTGTTTTCTTTCCGACATTTGTCTCTCACTAATGGGTTGATAATCGTAAACTTAACTGGGATAGCAGCTGGAGGCTAGGAAAGGATGTAGTGGTAGTACTGGTGTGAGAAAGGCCAGGAATCCATTGTTATGTGCTCCAGTCGCCGCGAATTGACTGAAATACTGTTAAAAGTGGCGTTAAACCCCATTTAATCTATCAATCTTTTGTAAAATTAAGTACGCTTTGTTCGTGATAGAGGACGTATGTTTGTTTGTTTGAAAGGGGTTTAACACAGCTTTGGAAATCTTTCAATCTCATAACGGCAAAGTTTAATCATCCATGTGCATCCTTGGTATTAATTATGCTAGGCTGGAGCTCTGAAATGTGTTGCCGAAGGACATATCCGTTTTACCATCGACACGGCTGGGATTCGAACAAACAATTCTCAACTCTTTTAAGATTACTAGTCATTCCCATTAACCATTGAGTCACAAAGACAGTTCATAACGCATGAACTTACATAATGCCTTTAGGGGGAAATTTAAACATATTTATCAGTCATTTCATCAAAATGTATGAACACTTCTCACACGTTTATTCCTTTCCTGTGCTATCCCTTATTTTTGCGTCCCTTGCGTCCCTGTTTTTTTATACTCGAGAAAAAGTTGTGGGAAAATAATAAATTACTTGTTACAAGCAATTTCTTCTTTTTCCTACATTTTTTTCTAACCTGTACGTTGGTAACTTTTCAAATTGCATCCACTTTTAATTGTTGCCTGCAACTTCTTACAAATTAGACCATTGTAAAATTTTGAAAAACATGAAAGGGTTAAGGCTTAACCCTTACTCACACAACGCTGCAATTTACTTATCTGAACCCTATCCTATTTTACAAAATTTTTGATCGAAATTCGAAGGTTTTGCAGACGCAATCTGATTTGGATTTGATTAGAAAAATAACCAATCAGTTGGGTAGAAAATATTGTGGAAAGGGAAGAAATTGCTTGCTGCAAGCAATTTCTTCTTTTTGTATAATATTTTCTCATATATGAATTAACAGGGACGTGAAAACTAGGGATTGAACAGGAAAGAGTTAAGGAAGGAAGTTTAGAAAACATAAATTTCTTCATTATCCACAATGTTTTCTACCCCAAAATACAAAGACTCTTAAAATTAAATCAAACAAAACTTGCCATCATTAACATCTTCCAACTTGGACCAGCCCTGTCCAAAATTGCGCAATCTGGTAAAGGATCGAATGGCTCGCTATCAGGGATTCCGCAATTGACCAATCGCTGGTCCCGCCCAATTACAACGTTAGCCCCGCCCATTGACTCGAACAGGAAGTCCCGCTTCGATTTTAAACGACGTTATTTTGAAAAATGTATGGCAACTAGCCTGTAAAAAAAGGTAGTTTAGTTGGTCGGCGACTTAAACGTCGTAACTACAGCTTGAAAAGGCTGTAGGTACGACGTTAAAGTCTCAAGACCAACAGAAAAGGTAAAAAGAAAAAGGCACCCAATGTCGGAGATCAAATCTCATTTCTGGTCTCAATGAATGATTTCATTGGTCGCCTGGTTATTTGATTGACAGCTGCGATTGGTCAATTGATGCAGGCGAGTGTGTTATCTGTGCTGTTCAGGTGATCTCCCTGATCTATAACAAGCTGTATGACACACCATTCTGGTGATAGAATGTTTATCTTCATTCTGGTACGAGCCTTTTCGCTCTTTTGTCTTATTTCTTATCGCCTTGTATTTTGTGAATTTTTTTATTCAATATTTTCGATTTTCGATTTGAGTGAACCCATCCCCACTCAATGACGCTTTTGTATCCCCCCTCCCCTCTCCCCAACGAAAAAACGTGGGAAACACTGTGGGAAATTTTCCACATAGGCAACAATTTGTTCATTTTCCAAAATGCTTTCTAGACAGGATTTTGAAAAAAATCTAAAATTTCACTAACTTTAAATTGTCGTCTGTAACTCCTTTCAATTTCGATCAGTCTAAAATATTGCCGTCTGTGAATGGATTAAACAACAGTACATAATAGCTCTGTCCATATTTAAATTGTGACATCATAAAGATACTATCACGATCACTTCGATGTTGCATGTGCAAACTCTATAAAGTCAACAAAAACTTAGTTTATTTTACATTCTAAAAGATCTGAATTCTCCCTTTTTTATCGCCATTTTAGGCACTATTGAACTTTTTTTTTATTCTAACATATATTTTCTTGACTTTGTACTTTTAGAAAAAACTTTCAAGTAACACTAAAGACCGCCTTCAAAATGGGTACAAGCAATTTCTTTATTTTACACAATGTTTTCTACTAAGAAAGTTGAAAAATCTAATATTTCATCAACTTTACATTTTCTCCTGCAACTCCTTTCAGTTTGGACCAGTCTAAAATTTTGCCGCCTAGTAATTGGTTAAGCTGGTACAAGTTAAAAGAAATTACAAATGATAACTAAAACCATGTGAATTCAAGAATGAGTGATGTAGAAAATGGAAAACATTGTAAGAAATTTTTGTTTCTTCTTTTCTTACAATGTCTGTCTTTTCTTTATCATGCCAGGAGCAGAATCTGTCTCGTGGAAAGCGCTGATCTTTAGTGTAAGGGGTCCTTGGTTTGATCCCCCGTTTCTTCATCCACAGGGATGAGAATTTAGGCTGAGGTCCAATCTCCGTGCGCCCTGCGTTGTCGAGTTGGACGTAAATACTGTACACTCATTCCAGCAATCTTTATCGTGTCAAAATGCAGGATTGTATGATTTATCAGTAAGATAAACGCTGGAATTTCAAACAAAAAATATAAATGTGCAATATTTGTCATCAATGGGACAGTAGAATAATTGATGAATAAAATCCATGACTGAAATTGATAGACATGTGAATAAAAAAATAATAATAATAATAATAATATCTTGGTAACCGTAAACTTATTGATTTGCTGAAGTTACACTTAATCCTAGTTAACCCTTTCTTGTTTTTCAAAATTTTAGACTTCTCCAATCTGAAATAAGTTGTAGACGACAACTAAAAGTTGGTGACATTTGAAAAGTAACCAGCCTACGGGGTAGAAAATATCGTGTAAAAAAAAGATATTGCTTGTTACAAGCAATTTCTTCTTTTTCCTCAATATTTTTTGATGTAAAAAAATATGGGGGCGTAATAACGAGGGTTTGAACAGGAAACGATTTAGGCTTATTGATTCGATTACGGTGTTATTTTTACAGAAAAGAGGCATTAATCATCAGAGAGCTTATCCAGACAGATGAGAACATTAACAGAGAAAACTTTCTTGGAGATGTTGATCTCGGAGCTAACGATATCCCTTACTCTATGAACAAGAAGGGTCGATGGGAGCTTCCCAGATTCATAAAGAACAAAATAGAAGACGGTGACTATGACGATGAAAAGTATGCCGTACAAGTCGTCGAGCGACACAAGCTACTCCGAATATCAAACTGTATCAGCGTTCATACATCACAAACAACAAAGTGTTCGAAGAATGAAAGAAAAAAGACTAGTCGGAATAAAGGTTATTTGAATGCCGACAGCATTTTAAATCCTCGGCATGATAATTTAACTCAAAGGGAGGGGGCTCGTAGATTGAGAAGAGGTCTCTCAGTCGAGAATGATATTGAAGTAGAGGCTGGGCCCGAGGTCACTCCAAGCAGTGTGAGATATGAAGTTTTTTACCCCCCATCCTCAACAAGCGGGTTAAATTACTCAAAGTATGCAGGAGATGATTTTTCGAGACGAGATGATCGTGATTTTGGAGCGTGTTCTTGTAAAACATGGTGTAGCTGTTACAGTAAGAAAGACTGTACCAGAAGAAACAAGTTTCGTGACTTTATCAAGGAGGAAATGGCATATCAAGATAACCATGAAATAGAAGAAGATATTACACTATTTGATGATCCATTTCTATTCCACACTGGAAATCATGAAAGGTCGAGTGTTGTCAGTCTGATTGGTTTTCTGAAAACCATTTCAGATTGTAAAACACCAAAAAAGCGCAGACGAAGAAAATCAATCAATACTACGAGTGATATCGAGAAGGACAGAATGAGAAATAGAAAGGTAATATATGAAAATGTGGGGCCCCAAGAAAAATCCCAAGAGAAGACTTTGAGTTATGAAGTTGAGATACCTGATAAAATGCACTATTCAAATGCTGTTGCTATTTCAATATTAAACCAAGAAACACTTCAACAAAATCTTAAAGATAGATATGGAAGCTTGTACGTCGAAGGTGCTTGTTTTCCGAGGAAGTTTATAATTGATATCTCTACACGCATAAGGGACAACCTACTTATTCAAAAAGTGAGGGCTAAAGACAAGCTCCATGCTTGTGTGGTTTTTATATCAGATAAAAACAATGAAAATAATACAAGCGAAAGAAGTACTTACAAGGTTTTGTTCAATTCAACTTTGGACAAATATCTCGGAGGACATAGAATTGGAACTCTTTATGATTACATGGAGATAACAGTAGAAGAATGCCTCCAAAGGACTGTATTTTACATCGAAACTTTGTCCGAGTTCGCAGATGAAATTGCCATTGCCCCTGTGCCTGTCTGGATGCCTAATAAAACCCGCACCTCAAGCGTAGCAAAATGTGCTGAATGGAATAGCGAGACTTATATACCAAACGATGACCTATATTACACAACCTTTCTGAATTTGAGAAATCAAAACTCTACAGATCTTAATTCAGATGATTCGACGTGTTATGAAACCGAAGAAAATTCTAGTCATGCAGAAAAACTTTGTGATATTTGCTATGATTCCCTTGGTGACCAGACTTATGGAACAGCTTTGCAGTCTTGTGGACACTGGTTCTGTGTTGGCTGCTGGGGGGAGTATTTAGAAAATCGAATCGATTCAGCTTCGACCAAACTAATATGTCCAGAATTTAACTGTGAGGAGGAGGTTGATCCAGGAACAGCTGTCAGTCTTCTTACTCTGAAGGACGTTATTCGACATTCAAAATGCTGTCACGATAATAAAGTGGAATGCGATGAAATAACAAAATGGTGCCCGAATACAAAATGTGGGCGCGTACATAAAGCAAACAAGAATAGCGTCAAAGTTGTTACTTGTAACTGTGGACAGACATTTTGTTTTGACTGTCTTGGGGAACCTCATTGGCCCGCACCGTGCGACGAATTCTATGACTATTTCAAGAAATTAAAGGATACGGGAGATATAGGATTAGCGCCAGTTGAATCTCTTGATCAAGTTGTCGTTAATGGTAAAACTTGTCCACACTGCAAAAGGTTCTTGGAGAAGAACGGCGGCTGTCCCTTTATGGTATGTGTTTGTGGAGGCTTGTTCTGTTGGGGATGTGGTCGGGATTGGAGTTCTTACTACCACGATACAAAATGTTTCACTCACGGTTACAAGAATGACCACGATACTACCGAGGTCACTGTTGAAGACGACAAGCGAAAGTGGAACAAGAAGCAAAAGTGGTACAACATGGCGGTCAGACAGAGAAGTGAACAGCATCCTCTTAAAATTGACCAGATGAAAGCATCCAAGGTAAAAATAGCAAAGCACCTGTCAGCTTTCATGGGAAAGAGTGCCAAACGAGGAATTAGTATAAGTCTTGATTTTGAAGGAAAACGAAGCAAGTACTCTCACGAACAGGAAAAGTTGCCCGAATATGTAAATGAGCTGATTATCTTGCACCAAGAGTTGAGTCGAGTTGCGGAAAGCACTGCTGTGATTATTGACTCGAACAAACTACCCAAGAAATCTGAACTGCGTTTACAATATATCATATACAGACTTTCTGAGGAAATTTCTAAAGGGCTTCTACATGGACTTGAGAGAAATCCAGAGGAACTGCTTGCGACATTTAAAAAAGCCAGAATTTATTCTATGAGAACGCTAAAATGTTTGCATAAATCTATAGGTAAATTAGAACTTTAGTTGAGAGATGTTGAGAGAAATCCAGAGGAACTGTTTGCCATTTTGTTACAATAAAGGCAGAATTTGTTTTGTGAGTGAGAACGCTGAACTGTTTGCATGAAGATTAAAAGTTAGTTAGAACCATAAATAGTGAGATAGAGTTAGAAAAAGAGCGATAGAGAGAGCGAGGGAGTGAGAGAGAGAATGGGGAGAGAGAATGTGTGTGTGAGAGAGAGAGAGAGAGAGAGAGGGAGAGAGAGAGAGAGAGAGAGAGAGAGAGAGAGAGAGAGAGAGAGAGAGAGAGAGAGAGAGAGAGAGAGAGAGAGAGAGAGAGAGAGAGAGAGGGGGGAGAGAGAGAGAGAGAGACTCGCTGTTATTAATCCCATTCTATTATACATGTTAGCTTAAAGCACCATCTTATCATACTAGTATTTACTTTGAAAATTGGGAAAACAACAACAAATGCTTAAATGAAAATTATAAATGAGAGAATGAATATTACATTCTTTTTTCGTAAGGCGACCTGCACTTTTTGTGTACTTCCTGTAATCAGATATTGCAGTTTCATGCTGGTGATCTAGACCAAAGACGTCTCCATCGTGTGACCAGTGGGGCAACGGGAACCCGAGTTCGCCACCTTAACCGCTAAACCGAGTAGGGAAAATAAAGCTGTAGTTACGTCATTTTACTCGCGCACCGACAACATGTCTCTTTTCACCAAGTTTTTTTGTTCGCAATTGACGGATCGCTGGCCATGCCCACAGTTCTGTCCCAGAAAAAACCACTTATATACTTAACGGCGTTATTCTGCAAAATTATGGCCAGTCACGTGTAACAGTTTCAAGCTGTAATTACGACGTTAAGGTTTCAATCCAACAATTTTAATTGTTGCATGTTACCAGGGTTGCTGTCGATATTTTTTTTTAAAGTAACGCCATTTTATATCTGAGTAGAGCTTTCTGTTGGAGCAAAGTGGGTGTTTCCATCGATTCGTTAATCATAAATCGAAGTGATGAAAACAGACATTGCTCGAAATGATGATCATAATGTTTGCCTTAACCCATTCCAACTCAATCTCTGATTTTTACGCCCCTCAGGAAAAAAGCTTTGGAAAACATTGTGGATAATGCAGAAATTGCTTGTATCAAACAATTTCTTCATTATCCACAATGTTTTCTATCCAAAAAGACGACAAAATTCAAAATTCCATCAACTTGAAATTGTCGTCTGCAGCTTCTTTCAATTTGGACCAGTCTAAAATTTTGCTGTGTTGGAATTGGTTAAGTGATGTGCGATGCGTATGTTATTGCTGTATTGATAAATGGTAGAATATTAAACAAACAAACAAACAAACAAACAAACGCACAACCCAATAAACAAACAACAATCCTCGTCGAAGGTAAATTTGAATTCTTTGAAAACAAATTAAAGAATTGAATATGTCTTGTTCAATATTTAGATGAAATGGTCTTGAGAAAGCAATTCGACTTGTTTCTATGAAATAGGCTAGATCTCTATCTTCATGTTTCAAGATTGTATTAAGACAATCAATTGTTAGCAAAATAAAGTCTATTTACAAAGTCATATTCTTTTCAGTAATTCAAAGTGCGTTCTGCGTTCATTTGTAGCTCCCTAGCTGAAAGCCAGTGGGCTATTGTCATGGCGGCGTGTCCGTCCGTAAACTTTTACCTTAAAAATTTTCTCCTCAGAAAAAGTCTTTGGAAGATAGGCCAGATTTCATGGATAGGAATTACACAGTGATGCATAGAAAATGGTTGATATTTCTAAGGGGGGTATTTGTTTCTTTTTTTTTAAAGAAACTGAATTACTTTCATAAGTAAATTTAGGTCGATGGAGCGAATCAGGAGCTCTAGCGCCTCTTGTTCGTCGCCGTGATTGTCAAAGAAACCTTCAACAGTTGCGAAAGTAAAAACAACAACAACAACAACAACACCCGGAGTAATCGTTTTTCAGGTCTAAGGGAAGTAAATCATTTTCCATAGACGACCATTATAACATATTCGCTTATAGCTCTGTCCAAGAGTTTGCGAGAATGACCAGACCTACTTTAAATTAAAGAACATCCATTCATACATCCAAAAAAATAAATTTTAGTATGGCATGATCCCTTTTCTCTATGACTTTTGACCCCATTTTTGAGATGACCCTCCCTGTACAGCTGTTTCTATGGGCAATTCAAAAAAACGTACCCGCTTTTAAAACCCGCTAGTCAATTGCCAAAATGATTCAAAACCGTTACTTTTGACTTCATATTTTTTCAACGGAACATCAAAGGTCCTGAAAAAATCATTGATTTTGAATTTCAATAATATTGTCCAATCAGAGGACACCTTGATCTTGTGTTGATATGAACCGGAGTTTCCCTATACTTACCTGACAGATGACGGGAAAATGATTTACTTCCCTTAGACCTAAATTCAAGAAGTGTGCGCGAGGTCATTGGATCAGAGACGTCTCGGTACCTCAAAGAAATTATGGAGTTAGAGACCAATATCTGCTGGATGTTTTTGCGTCGCAATCTCGGAAATCAAATTCTTTACTTAAGTAATGTTTTAAATATGTTCCAGATTTATTTCATCTTATTAGTACCTGAATTCATACATACGCGAGACCTCTTATTATTAAGAACTATTTCTATTTTTAGCCAACCTGAGCATAGAGTACTCCATGTGATCTTTGTCCGTAGGGCGCCGTGCGATGTTCATTGTCAACATGAAGCACAAAGTTGATGTCTCACATTGAATTAACCCATTCCCACATAATCCCTCCTTTTTACGCCCCTTAAGTAAAAAGATTTGGAAAACATTGTGGAAAATGAAGAAATTTCTTTGTAACATGCAATTTCTTCATTATCCACTATGATTTCTATGAAAACAATAATTATGATAAAAAATCTATCGGCTTGAAATTGTGGTCTGCTGATAACTTGAATTTGGACCAGTCTAATTTTTTTTTGTGTAGGAATAAGTTAAGTAGGTACCGTCGTTTCACATGATACAAGGTGAATTTCGATAGACTTGTCTCCCAAAAAGTGACCTCTAGAAATTTCCGTTAACTAACTATTTATAAAAAGATCGAGTCATATTAAACAGTATTGGATATCTTGAAAATGACTATATTTATGTGATCCGCCAAGCGAAAAAGATCCTCCTAGGTGGTGACTAAAATATCGATCCTAGCCAGCCAGCGCAGGCTGTCCAAGATCGAAACTTTTCTGTATAAGTAGATTTTCTGAAAGAAGATTGACCTTCCACCTAGGCATATGCCATTTTACAAAGTACAGTTCCTGACTGACCTATGCTGTATCCGGTCTGTTTTTATGCCCCTGCAATTTAAGTGACCGACCTCGCCCACTGATTCCGCTAGGCACGCCCACTCACCCCAACAGGAAGTTTTACTTCGCCATTACATGGCGTTATTATGGAAGAGTTTTTGCCAGTTTGTAACCAAAACGTAAAATCGTTGGCTGGCGACCTAAACTTCGTAACTACAACTTGAATTAGCTGTAGTATTGATGTTAACAACTTGAATTAGTTGTTGTAATGATGTTTAAGTCACCTAACCAACAGATATGCTACTCATAAATAATGGAGTTCAGAGTTCACTTCCGGTTTAAAATAGTTATTTAATAGTTATATTTAATTTTTGATACTCAGCTGCAATTGATTTATGGCAAGGGCAGATATTTACCGAAATTCGTGTGTCGGGTGTGTTGCACTAGTGTCCGGGGCATAATTTCTTCTACTAATTTCATAACTTGGCACAATTGTTCCTCTCGATGAGTACTAATGTCATTCGTAAAATTCTTTTTGATACTTCCAAGTTCAATTCACAACTGAAGGTCATCGGAAAAGCACTAAAGTGAGGGGTCCGTGCCTTGAGGCAAATTTTTTTGTTCAATTATTGGTTTAACGCAAACCCCGGTAGGTTTATTTCCCTATGACGGAGCAGATTTATCCAGATATATAAAATGACTAGAAAATCTTCAAAAGGTGAACGGTTCCGGCGTTGATCAGCCTACTGAAATCACACAATCTGATCTAGATCGACACTTTATGTATTTCTAAGATGATCGCTTTTCGCGGGACGTGTCACATCAGTGGTGGTAAACCCTCCGAAACACATGATTGGCAAATTGGCAGGAGTGACCTCACTGGAATTTACTTCCTGAGGTCGTTGTATGGTAAAAGTAGATCTTAGAGAAAATGTAGTTCTTGAAAGGCAGGGATGATTTGAGTCTTAAACAGTGGTATATGCAATATTTTGTTTGATTTTGTAGTAATTTTGCATCTTTTCTGCTGTTTGAAAATGCATTTTACACTATCTTTGCAGGTCTATGTGTTATAGATGGTGTTCAAAAATTGGAGGTGTAAATTGGCGACATGTGATTTTCATGGTTGGAAAAAAGACGGTGCCTTTGGTTAGAATCCATTATTTCAAAAATTCATCATTCATCATATATGAATTCTACTATTAATGAGAAGTTCTATGAACGACGAAACAGCATCAGAAAGGCTATAATTCAACGAACGTTCTGACAAGTGCTACATCCTGGACGAAAACAGTGATTTTATATAGACTAAAGAAGGCCAAAATCCGGTGGGGTCTGACCTAGATGACAAAATGTGAACTTTGTTATTTCTTGGAATTTAAGCCTAAAACTGTGCATACAAGTTTGGACTAACACCAGAAGATGGATTATGAGGTTATTTTCATCAAGGTTTGTGTATTTTTTCAAATTTCAACATTTTGTTAAGAAATGGTCCGAAATTGGCGCATTTTTGTCCGGTAGTGATCTCCCTTGCACGAAGTTCAAATGTTGTTGTCTGCTAGAGTATTTTCTTGTTTAGAAATAGAATTACAGTGTTTTTGAGTAGTAGGTGAGTGTTCTGTTCTAAAAATACTGTTAATTTATACAATTTTAAGATTTTCCTCTAAAGCCGAAAAGCTACCCGCCCCGCCCGCCCCCCCCCCCTTCCCAATTTTTGGAAATGAATTTGTTCAGAAAAACAACAACAAAATATGACATGGTAAACCATAAAATTAAATACCCTGTGGGTATTAACATGGGCCATGTGGGTGGGGGTTGGTCTTTGCGTGCAAATGTCTGTGTGCGTGTATGCGTGAGTGTGTGAGTGAAGGGACATTTCTCTCTCTCTCTCTCTCTCTCTCTCTCTCTCTCTCTTCCTGTTTCGGTTGGCATCAGACCATCATTTTCTCCAGACTGCCTTACGCATTCGTTGAATCTAAGTGCTGCCCAAAAGGTTAGGATCTGCTTGTCGTGTCACACTCCAGGCTTTGCCAAGCTGGTCGTAGAAGTCTTGCATTCCTAGGTAGGATTTTATGTCACCATCCGTTGTAAGCGTTCGAACCATTCTGTCGCCTTGTACATTTGACTGGCTATGTCGAATGCCATCTGCCTCTCAGAATGTGGTTCCATATACGCAAGCTTGGCAGTACAGCCAGAGTGCCCCCCCCCGGGTCATTGAACCTCAAACCAATAGTTTCGTAAGTACGCGCCTGTCCATCATAACTTGTTTTGGATCACTAGTCCGACTATATACTTGAAGCTTGTATGGTTTTCAATTGCGACCCCCATCCAACTTTGAAGATGCTTGTCCAGGTTTGTATGACGACACCATTCTGTTGGCATTGTATCGGCAGTCGTAGGATATGTCAAATGTCGTGGGTCTGTAGAACCACTTCTTTCGTTGTGCTTGATAAACATCTGCCTCTTTTTGGCCATGTCGGCCTCATTGAGGTGGAGGGTCTTCTCTGAAGCTTGAACGGCCAGTTTCTGCAGGTGGCTTCTGTATTGGGGTAGAATGTCCAAAAAGCTCAAATGCACATTTGCCTTTTCTTTCCCAGTTGATGTTGTTGTAGAGCTGAGGCTAGCATCATATTTACAGCGGCTCCCTTCGACTCTCCGGTACATTGAGGCTGATAGGTTCTGCAGGGTGTTGATACATATTGACAATTTTTACAGGAAAAGACAAGGTCAGACCCTAGTTCAATTTTCTTTTCACTGTGCAGCTTTACATTAAGGCTTTGGCAGTGGTCAGAAAATAGCTGGCGGTCATGTAAAACAGCATTCATAATGAAAACTATTTGGTTGAGGCTGACAATTCTGTTCCCAAGTTTCCAGACTATCATTTTTGTTTTCCAGTCTACAAGATATGCGAACAGGCTCTGACATTTTGCTGGTTGACTGCATTGGAGGCTGGTCTTCGACAAAGCTTGGCCCGGACTGTGGATTATGGTTATGAACAGCTCGCCGTGTTGATTGGTTGTCCTATGTGAAGAAGGCCCCGGAAGCTCGTCTCTTTCGGATTCCTTTCACCTTGGTAAGTGCTGTTACTGATCTAATAATGCAATAATGCTATGAAAATGGTTGTGTGGCTGGTCATTTTATAGCCTTGATCTAGAATGACACTGTAAACAGAGTCAATGTCATCTGCTTGCTTAAGTATGCTGTCATTCCCCAAGTGTAGCCTGTCAGATAGTGCATAAACCTCTTATTGGAAAAAAATGGCTTTATTAGGGATTAACCCTTTGCCCACTCATGACCTTACCTATGGTGTACTGAATATTGGTAAATGAGTTAGACCAGCTGTACTATATCCATATTTGAAATGTACATGTTAATATTACTTGAAAGTTTTGAAAAAAACTTCCATGGTGGTTTCGGCTGTGCGGAAAATACTATTTTTGCGCCAAATTTGGCGCAATTTCTGAGAATATTTCATTCTGAGCCAATCTTATTAGATCCACAATGTCCCAAAATACCTCATAAGTATTCCCCTACATATGTAGCTCCCAGCACTTTTTATTTGATATGAATCCAGTGTGTATTATTAAAGATGTAGCAAGTCTACAATTAGCCTTGAAAGGCTTTTTTTCCCCCACTTTTTGCCCATATTTTACCATATCTACCAGTGCTGTTTAAAACACTCCTAGCAACACAGACATGATTCTAGCCTTTCAAAATGAGTTTAACTTTGCTCAGGAATAGCCATAAAACAAAATGAAGTCAACATTTGATGCTTTTGTTGAACAGCAAATTTTATTTAGGAGTGACCTCACTGGAATTTACTTCCTGAGGTCGTTGTATGGTAAAAGTAGATCTTAGAGAAAATGTAGTTCTTGAAAGGCAGGGATGATTTGAGTCTTAAACAGTGGTATATGCAATATTTTGTTTGATTTTGTAGTAATTTTGCATCTTTTCTGCTGTTTGAAAGTGCATTTTACACTATCTTTGCAGGTCTATGTGTTATAGATGGTGTTCAAAAATTGGAGGTGTAAATTGGCGACATGTGATTTTCATGGTTGGAAAAAAGACGGTGCCTTTGGTTAGAATCCATTATTTCAAAAATTCATCATTCATCATATATGAATTCTACTATTAATGAGAAGTTCTATGAACGACGAAACAGCATCAGAAAGGCTATAATTCAACGAACGTTCTGACAAGTGCTACATCCTGGACGAAAACAGTGATTTTATATAGACTAAAGAAGGCCAAAATCCGGTGGGGTCTGACCGGCAGCTTTTTGTTGAAGTCGACAGTAGTACCAGTCTAGATGAAAGCCTATTTTTAGAATCTTATGTCTGTGTCTGTCAAAATTTTAGATTTTTCAAAAATTAGAGAAAGTATCACAGAAGATTGGAAACATCCTGAGGATAGGAGAAACTGCTTATTTTCATGATGTTAATGTATTGTGTGGTTATGGGTTGAACAATGGATAACGTCATAACAGCTTGAACAGGAAAATCCAATGTTTCTATTTTTAGATATTACACTCTACTATTTATAACTATATTCAGTCATTGCACAACACAAAATAATAATCTTGCTCCGACTTGCAATTTGTTGAGAAACATTTAAAAAGATTAGGTCGGCAATTAGATATCAGTACGACGTTTATCGCCCTCCAGTCCACTTTGAATAAGACTGTAACTCTACCAAAAGGGAGTTTTAAAAATGGTTCTAAAGGTATCTAAGGGCGGTGTTAGATCTGGCAACAGTTTTAAACGGATTAACAAATCTGCATACCAAAGGAAATACAGGTAGGTTTGTCAATTAACAACCGATTTTTTTAAAAACCGATCCAAATTCAAAGAAGTTACAAATAGTATTAAAAAGGCGATTCAATTTGAAAATAGTAGCCAAATTTTTCAGAAAACAATGTGAGAAAGGAGAAATTGCTCTTAACAAGCTATTTCTATCTTATCGCCTCACTAAATGATAGTATTTTTTTCATTGCGTTAAAAATCGCGTCGTCTGATAATGGGTAAACCATACAGAAAATACAATATTAGACATTGAAATTCAAAGAGATTACAGACGGTGAATTAAAGCAAGTGTACCCACGAACCAACAGGGATAGAAAAAATGTCGGAAAGAAATTACTACCTACTAGAACATTTCTATTTTTCTTTATTCAAAATGTATTTCGTATTGAAAACCAGTTGTTATTTACGAAAGGTAAGCTGATGTCATACAGATTGAAAATTTACCATTTTATTTTCAACATAATTCGTAATAGCCAGTCTATTCGTTTGAAAGGTATTAAAAGATATAGCAGCAAGCCGAAATAATGGACCCTGATCAGACTTTACCTTTCACAATCATAATATTCGTATTTTGGATTGCAAAATGTCGTAACTACAGCTTGAATAAAGCTGTAGTTGCGACATATTACATGCCCAACGACGGTATTGAATCAAAGTAAACGCAGTCGCAGGGTAGGATTTATGTTGGAGAATACGATTGTGTGAATTCGTTACCCTCCTAAGGATAATATTTGGAAAACACGGTAATAGGATTAGTTTAACCCATTCACACACACCCCGTCTTAAACGCTTCTGAATAACGGATACCAGGAAAAAAATGTGGAAAATAAACTGTCTGTAACAAGTAACTCTTTCACTATGATCCACACACATTTCTACCCATAAACTACAGATATTTAGCATTTATCAGCTTGATATTATCTCCTTCTTTGAATTTCTACCTGTCTAAAACTTTGCTAAACCAACTAAACATCCTCTCATAAATGTCAAACAATGTCAGAGTTCAAAATTCACTTCCGTGA
Organism: Fragum fragum; assembly: GCA_946902895.1. Taxonomy (NCBI): domain Eukaryota; kingdom Metazoa; phylum Mollusca; class Bivalvia; order Cardiida; family Cardiidae; genus Fragum; species Fragum fragum. The sequence goes on along the minus strand of OX336366.1, from coordinate 39,170,221 downwards.
TAAAGTGAATGACATGATTGGTTAATCGATATCCTGATTGACCGCGGCTATCCGTCAATTATGATATACAAAAAATATTTGTTTTCTCACATTTTCATTGATTGTTATTTTGCAGAACAATTTTTAAATCTTACTTGTCTGTTCTACAGGACACATGCAGTTATCATTAGAAATCTGATCTTGACCGGCGACAACATCGAAAGACAAAATTTCATGGGGGACGTCGATCTGAAGGCTAGCAGAATCCCATATTCAATCAACAAAAAGGGTCGATGGGAACTTCCCGGTCTTATTCAAAATAAGATTGAAGAAGGTGAGTTTGACAATCTAGAATTTGCCGTACAAGTCGTGGAAAGACACAAGCTTATTCGAAAATCAAACTGTATCAGCGTCCACACATCTCGTAACCCAAGGACTTGGAATAGTGGTGAAAAAGGAAGAGACCGAAATGTTGGTTATTTGAACGTCAATAGCATACTTAACCCTGGACGTAAACGTCGAACACATAGAGACACAACACACCGAGTGATCACTCGTCGAGGGAGGGCTGTACGATTTCGAAGGCAACTGATGGACAGATATGATGAAGATAACAGAGAAGAAGAAGAGGTGACACCAAGTAGTGTAAGATATGAAGTTCTCTATCCACCTTCACCTACTAGCGGTGTGAATTACACAAGATCTGTCCGTGATCCTTATCAGTCCGATTATTGTCCATGTCGGAGACGTTGTAACTGCAGTAGTAAGAAATCCCTCAACAAATCAAACAAATTTCGAAGTCTTATCAAGGAAGAATTGGAGTTTTTAGAAAATGATGAAGTAGAAGAAGATGTCTCTATGTTTGTTGACCCTTTTAAACACAGTTCTGGAAGCGTGGAGGCCAGTTGTGTTGTTAATCTGTCTGATTTGCTAAAAACTAAAAACTATTATAAAGATACCAGAAAAAAGAAACGCCGAAAATCTAGTCAATCGAAAAGTGATTTTGAGGAAGATACCAACAAAAATAAAAAGATAATATACGAAAAAGTCCCACCTACAGAAGTAACTAAAAAAGTGATATCAGCGCATGAAGCAGAACTTAATACCAGAATAAACAGATTTGAAGCTGTCGTTGTATCATTGTCAAACCAAGAGACAGCCCCACAAGAACTGAGACAAAAATATGGAGAGAGATATATCGAATGTCGATGCTTGCCGAGAAAATTTGTCATTGATATGTCTGTATGTGTTAGGAATAATTTTCCTTCTCTAATTAAAAATAGTGCCGAAACGTTTCCTTCATACGCTGTCTTTACTTTGGACAAAGACAATAATGCCAATTCAGGCGAAAACAGTATGTTTAAAGTAATGCTCAATGTTAGTGCCAAACATCTCGGAGGAAACAAAATCGAGACTCTGTTCGATTACATGGAAACCACGATAGATGAATGTATCGAAAGGACAGTCCTTTACATGGAAACATTACCTGAGCTTTTAGGTGAAATTCGTGACATACATTCGCCAATCTGGAGGCACAAATCCCAGCAAAATAGTTCGAGCGTGGCAAAGAACGCGGATTGGACAAGTGACACGTATATGCCCAATGACGAATTCTATCTGTCAACTTACCTGGTGGAAGCAAATCATAAGTCCGGAAAGGTAGATCTACAACATGAAGGAATTCGAGAGATGTCTGGTCTTGCTGGTAAACTTTGTGATATTTGTTACGAATTTCTGTGTGAAGAGACTCCCGGAACAGCTTTACAGAAATGTGGACACTGGTTTTGTGATGTTTGCTGGGCGGAGTATCTAGAGAATCGAATCAATTCAGCTTCAACAACTCTTACTTGTCCAGAATTTGATTGTGACAATGTTGTTGATGCAGGCACATCCTTTAGTATTGTTAGATTACGTGACATAATGAAACATGCCAAATATTGTCATGACAACAAGGTAGAACGCGATGATGTCACCAAATGGTGTCCTAATACTCACTGTAATCGTGTACTTAAAGTCAATAGTGGTGATGTAAAAGTGGTTAACTGTAATTGTGGACAAACATTTTGTTTTGACTGTCTTGGGGAACCTCATTGGCCATCACCGTGTGGAGACTTTACAGATTATTACAAGAAATTAAAAGAAACAGGAGATATAGGATTAGCTCCAGTAGTTTCTCTAGATCATGTTATCGTCAATGGCAAAGCTTGTCCTCACTGTAAAAAGTTCCTCGAGAAAGATGGTGGGTGTCCATATATGGCGTGTGTTTGTGGAAACTCGTTCTGCTGGGGCTGTGGTCGTGATTGGAGCTCAAACACTCACGGTAATGAATGTTACAAGTATGGTTACAAAAACGAGCACATGACAACCGAGGTCACAATAGAGGACGACAGACGGAAATCTGGTAACAAAAAGCTGAAATGGTATAATGTTGCTGTCAAACATAGAACTGAATTACACCCTGTCAAATTGAGACTACTGAAAACAGCTAAATCAAAGTTAGTGAAGCACCTATCAGCCTTTATAGCTAAAAAATCAAAAAGAGGGATCCATGTAGAACTGGACTTTGATGGCAAACAAACGAGTTATCCCCTAGAACAGGCCAAATTACCCGAATATTTAAACGAACTAATTGCTTTACACCAAGAGTTGAGCAGAGTAGCTGAAAGCACAGCTCTAATAATGGAATCGCAGAAACTACCTCAGACATTTGATCTGCGTTTACAATACATTATTACTCGACTTTCAGCACTTGCAGAGGGGATATCGAAAGGGTTTCTGTCCGGGCCGGAACAAAATCCAGAGGAGTTGCTAGCAATGTTTAAGAAAGTGAAAAGTCATTCTATAATGATATTAAAATCTCTCCTTAATACTGTAAACAAGCTGGACTTGTAAACAGAGAAGATGATCCACTACCAGACAGCAAATCTTTAGACTAGTCCAAATTGAAAGGAGTTGCAGACGACAATTTAAGGTTAATAAATTCTTAGATTTTTTTCAACCTTTTTGGTAGAAAACATTGTGTAAAATGAAGAAATTGCTTGTTGCAAGCAATTTCTTCATTTTACAAAATGTTTTCCCAATTGTTTTTCTTGAGGGGCGTTCAAAAGCGTCACTTTGTGGGAATGGGTTAAAACGGCAGAGACCCGCTAATATCTTATTGAAATGACCTTATGACCGTACTTTCTGATTATTGTTTATTTTTTAAGGAATCGTAAAACGATACTATTGTTATTTCATTGATGGAATGTTTGCCCATCAACTAGTAAGGCAAGCATTTTCCATTGTGCGGTCCAAAAAAAGTCTTTAAATTTTGACCAGACTTTATCTGATAAGGGCACATTTAACCTATTATCAGACGACACAGAATTAGACTGGTCAAAGTAGTTTTTAGTTGATGAAAGATATTTGTCTTTTGGGATAGAAAACATTGTGGATAATGAAGAAATTGCTTGAAACGAGCAATCACCTTTTTTCCTCAATGTTTTCTATAATTCTATCTTGAGGGGCGTATTAAAGTGGGAATGTGTGGGAAAATGTTAAACAGGTGTCCCTAATATTCACCTCTGATAGACCTTCCTCCTTTTATAATCATCGTTTTACGGAACGCTCAGGAGGTTCCATTTTCATGATATGCCAGTTTTACATTTACTTTATTATTTTTGCTAATTATACGTGTTAACCCATTACAATACGACAAGATTTTAGACTGGTCCAAATTCAAAATTCTCGGTAGAATCATTGTATAAAATAAAGAAATTGCTTGCTTCCTCATTATACACAATGTTTTCAGAATTGTTTTTCTTGAAGGGCGACAAAAAAGCGTCATTGTTTTGGAATGGGTTATTATATCCGAAGAGGTTTTGTGCAATAACTGTCATTAAAGTTGAATAAAATTGCCGAAAGGGGAGAATATTGTTACTTTTTTAGAAGATCCGAACAAAGTTTTACAGACTGGCATAAGGAGAAAATACAGTCAGAATTTATAAAGGAAAGAAATTTAAAAATCTGCATTTTCATTTTGTTTGAAAATATCGTGTGAAAAGAAGAATAGCTTGTTACCGTCGATATCGTCCTTTCCCATGATATTTTACATGACAATAAAGTGTAGTTAGTCTTGCCTTGAATATAACACCAGTTTGATCAGTCCCAATATGCAAAAAATGCTTTAGAACGAAGCACGTGATTATATGAGCCTTGACATAGCGTATCCAACCATTACACATGTGCCTTACGTGAAGACCCGGATCAGCCTATGCAGCCTCAGTCTGACCAGAGTCTTTACTGTGCGCTATATCGATAGATAGTAACTCAGAGCTTCCGAATACGAACAAATAGCCAAAATGCTGTATGTGGCTGTCCAGGCAGCTCATTGTCTGCATTTCAGCGCATGTAATGAATTGCTTTTACTGGGCTTTCACCCATCCAAATTTGAGATAGGCCTTATACTTATTACCATTCTTATCGAGAACCAAATTAGATTGATTTGACGTAATCAGGGAATAGCCTTTGGACCACCGAAAATAATATCGCACATCTTAGCCACAGTAAAGTTGTTGTTGTTGTATAGTGAATTAAACTCGAAACTAGTTGTATGAAACACCCATGCATCCTACACGGCACTTGTTGTAGACTATTGACCTTGATAAATGACATTGAATTTGTCAGATAACCATAGCATTACCGACTAGAGGTATTTCCATGATAAATGTTAATTATACCTTAACAAGTCTTTAGCTCGCATGAGCACGTAGTGCTTTTGTGAGCCTTTAGGATCAATGGATGTCCGTCGTCTGTCCGTCATCGGTCAACTTTTGCTTTACAACATCTCCTCCTAAACGGCTGGTACAATTTTGAAATAATTTCATGTAGATGTTCTTTGGATGACCCTTTACCAAAACTGCTCGTATCCAATCCGTGCCTTGGTCGTGGGACACTAAAAGGGGTTCAAAATTGCTAGTTTCAATAATCGGAAACCACAAGGCCCAGAGCTTTCATATTTGGTATGTAGCATCAACTAGAGGATCTCTACTAAGTTTGCTAAAATCATGACCCCCGGGGTCAAATTGGCCCCGCCCCAGGGGTCACTTGGTTTTACATTTAAATTTATGTATGAAAGCTTAAAAAATCATCTTCTCCAGAACAACAAAGCCTAGAGCTTTGATGTTTTATATGAATCATTACCTAGAAGATCACCTCCAAGTTTGCTCAACTAATGACCCCCGGGGGCAAATCGGCACCACCCCATGGGCCACTTGATGCAGGTCCTATTTTGAAATAATTTCATTTAAATGTTCCTTATGTGGTTCTTAATATTTTGTTTAATCTCGAAAGCTAACATTTCAAAATGCAAAACATCAATCAAATAGCTGTTGCATTCGTTTCACAAAGTTCCTAGTTTTGACGCCTCGTAGGAATAATAGCGAGGAAAACATTTTGGCCTAAAAAACCAACAAAAAAAAAAAAACAACAGCAAACGATAGTATTTCTTTTCTGCGCGTATCTTTGAATTTCAACATATATGTAGAAATGTTGTAAGGTTGAGAGCCACATGAGTTTTGACGTATCTAAGTTTTGTTAATGTCTTCATACATATCACAATATCACAGGAATTGTTCGTTTCTCCATCTTTGTAAATCTGAAAAAAAATAAGATCGGATGTTGGAATGTTTAAGGTAGCCGAACAGAGCTCACTTTTACAAAGGGATTACAAGACCTCTACTCTTAAAACCTGTATTTCAAACGAGGTGATGTTCGAAGTAGAATACCACTAGACGGATAGCTGCAAGTAGCTTTATCCTATACAAAAAGGAATCGCTGCGAAACATGCCGACAGGACAGTTTGTTTGAAATACCTGACGAAATTACCTAGCGGTTTATTGTAGTACACATTTCGCGGATAAAAACACCAACAGAAAAAAAACCCAAAACACAACACCACCATCATCAACACAACAACACCACCTACATCAACACACACACTCCCAACCAACGATAATATAAAAATAATGAATGTGTGCTCCCCCGACAAAATTATTACTTAAGTGCCGTGGACAAATACTGCAGCCCCGTGGTAAATGTATGATTTTATTAATTTTTTTTAGAAGATTTCACACTTACAGCGCTCACTCAGGCCAGACACAGAATTTTTTCTGAGATACAAAACTACGTTACTTTGTAAAATTTACAGACAGGAAAGTTTAACAAAAGAAAATCGTTGGTAGGCGACCGGAACTTATACAAGCTATGGTTATGGCGTTCAAGTCGCCAAACCAACAAAAATACTAGGTATATATGTTGGAGGTTTTTCTTTCGCTTCCGGTCTAAAGGAATGATTTGGATGGTCATTCGGCCTTTTAGGAGCAAGGCGATCCGTCAGCTTAGAACGGCGTAAGTTATCGCTGCCCATTAGGAGTTGCAAACGAGAGTTTAAAAGTTGTGAAATTTTTAGATTTTTCAACTTTTTTGGTAGAAAGCATTGAGAAATTTAAGAAAATGCTTGTCTCAAGCAATTTCTCTATTTTCAACAATGTTTTCCCAATTATTTTTCTTGAGGAGCGTCATTGTGATATTGAATCTTGAATATGAGCCTCGACTCAAACTCGAAAATCATTGCAACTTGTACCATTTGTCTTATATGAGCAAAGGATTTGATTCTAGCTTTGCCAATAAAAAATCTGCATTTTGATTGGACAAAACTCGTTTCATGTCTCAATGAAAAAAATGAATGAGGAACTTTTTTGTATGCAAAAAGTAGTTCAAAAACACTGTCCTAAACTTGAATCTTTAGGAAAGGAAAGGAATATATGTTTTTTCCATTGAGATAAGAAACGAAAAACCTAATAAAAAATCTGCATGAATCCGCTTCATAAAGAAAATAGTGAATAACTCTGGCTCTTTAAAATAAACGGTTGTTGAAGTCGGTAGTAGTAGTACGGTTATATGAAAAAATAAGAAACCATGGTTAGGTGCACCGACGGCTGTGGCTTACTAAAATGAGTATAAATGATTTCAAACAGAAGCAGATAAAAAAAAATTGACAGATGTAGAAATAAACTTACGTTTGGGTGGAGCGTATGATTCGTCTGTAAAAAAATAAAAAGAATAAGAAACACAATCTAACTACAATAATAGGTATTTCAGTATACAGAGACAAAGATGATTGATTCTTAACATAAAGAGAGACCAAAATAATAGATTCTTAGTTATACTGGGATACCTAAGAGTCTCCTTTTTAGCTAGGCTTCATCGATGTATTTATATAAAGAGATAAAAACATGATAGATTCTTTTCCCTTTAGCTACGATACATCGATGTATCTATATATAGAGAAACAAACATGATCCATGTAGATTCTTAGTTGTCCTAGGATACCTAAGAGTCTCCTTATTAGTTACGCTACATCCATGTATCTATATATTTGAAACAAACATGATGGATTCCTAGTCATTTTAGGATACCCCAGAGTCTCCTTATTTGCTACGCTACATCGATGCATTTTAGAGAGTGACAAACATGATAGATTCTTAGTCATCCAAGGATACCCCAAAGTCTCCTTATTAGCTACGCTTCATCGATCATACAGAAAATACAGACGTGATAGATTCTTAGTCGCATAGGATACCCCACAGAGTCTCTTTTTTAGCTACACTTCATCGATGTATCTATATATAGAGAGACAAACATGAATGATTATCAGTCGTCCTAGGATACCACAGAGTCTCCTTATTGACCCCGGGGTATCCGATGCTGTAACAATCATTTTGTTTTTCCTTTATCGCGTCTATGTTTCTTACTAAGATGAAAGTGGAATACAATCCCATACGATCGAGCAAAGAGACCCCTACCTAACTCTTTAACGGAGTTTGAATACGAAGCTGGATTTCATATACACACACATTATATTTTGAATCTTTAAATTTTTGTACCCGAGAGAAAAATGGACTGTACAGCAGTACAGCATTCATTGGACAACCATTTAGTTATCAACATTGTTATACAACTAACTTGAGTATAGAATGTATGTTTTAAGCTATAACATTCTTTCAGACATCCATTTAGGTCTCGCTTAGCGGTTCTTAGAAACTGATGATCGCATTCTAATGAGATTGTGTCAATTTTATATTCTTACGATATGTAAAGGCTCTTCAAAGCCTACGAAGGTCTTTTCTTTGTTCAATGTGGGTGTATAGCGAATATTTTTATGACCCGTAAAGAGAAAGGGCACATCCTTGGATCCGTAAAACAAACATTTGAAAAAGAGATACACTTCAACGGGGATAAAATGTCACTTGTTTACAAACAAAACCTTTAAAATCACAACATTGGCGACTGTGTTGTCCTTACCAATTGGCTTTTCTCGATTACTAATTAATGTTTTCGGTACATACGCTATAAGACTTTAACTTTTTAACCTACATTAGGTGAACGTAGACGCAAGTCGGTCATTATCAAGTGACATCATCTCCTTCCTTCGTATTATAGCATCAAATAGATGGCAATTAGAGTCAAGTGCCCGTTTTTCAATTATATATATGTTTGTTTAGAATGACCATTTTAAACTCAAAAGCTAGGACCCTGGTCAGTCTGCGCAGTTCGCATAGACTGACCAGGGTCGATAACTTACGCACTTCCTAAGTGGCGCTTTTTCGCCTGGCGTGTCTCATTTGGTATAAACTCTATCCTTCCAAAACAATTTCCCGATTGCATTGCAGTTACTTCAGATCTGACATCATGTTTAAGATCAACGATTTTAGTTTATGACTACATATTTATTATTTAATATATATTAAAAACTAGTCAACGACTTCTTAACATTGGCATTTTTAGCTCACCTGAGCACAACGTGCTCAAGGTGAGCTATTGTGATCGGTAATTGTCCGGCGTCCGTCTGTCCGTCTGTCCGTCCCTAAACAATTATTAAAAAATCTTCTCCTCCAAAATCATAAGACCTAGAATTTTGAAATTTGGTACATATCATCACCTATTGACCCTCTACCAAAATACTTCAAAGAATTGCTGTTCTCTTTAAATCATTCTTTTCTGTGCGATCCAAGATTTTACAAAGGAAATCTTAAAAAATCTTCTCCTCCTAAATCATTAGGCCAAGACCTTTCATATTTGGTATGTATCATACCCTTTTTACCCTCTACCAAAAAACTTCAAAGAATTAACGTATTCTGAGAATTCGCCCTTTTCTGTGTGATCCCTGATTTTACAAAGGAATAAAGAAGGAAATCTTTGAAAATCTTTATCTCTCAAACCATTAGGCCTAGAGCTTTGATATTTGGTACATATTATCACCTATTGACCCTCTTTCAAAATACTTCAAAGAATTACTGTATTCTGAAAATTAACCCTTTTCTGTGCGATCCAAGATTTTACAAAGGAAATATTTTAAAGCTTCTCCTAAACCATAAGGCATAGAGCTTTCATATTTGGTATGTATCATCACCTATTGACCCTTTACCAAAATACTTCAAAAGATTAATGTATTCTGAGAATTAGCCCTTTTCTGTGTGATCCCTGATTTTACAAAGCAATAAAGAAGGAAATCTTTGAAAATCTTCTTCGCTCAAACCATAAGGCATAGAGCTTTGATATTTGGTAAGTATCATCACTTATTGGCCCTCTCCCAAAATACTTCAAAGAATTACTGTATTCTGAAAATTAGCCCTTTTCTGTGCGATCCCTGATTTTACAACAGAATAAAGAAGGACATCTTTGAAAATCTTCTTCTCCCAAACCATAAGGCCTAGAGCTCTGATATTTGGTGCATATCATTGTCCATTGACCCTTTACCGAAATACTTAAAAAAATAATTATATCCTGAGAATTAGCCCTTTTCTGTGCGATCCCTAATTTTACAACAGAATAAAGAAGGAAATTTTTTAAAATCTTCTTCTCCCCAACTACTAGGCCTAGAGCTTTTATATTTTGTATGTATCATCAGCTATTGACTCTCTACCAAAATACTTCAAAGAATTGCTGTATTCTGAAAATTAGCCCTTTTCTGTGTGATCCCCAATTTTTGATAGGAATAAAGAATGATATATTTGAAAACCATCTTTTCCTAAACCATTAGGCCTACAGCTTTTATATTCGGTATGTATTGATGATTATACTTCAAAGCATTGCCTTATTCAGGAAATTAGGGTTATATGTTGGGATCATCAATATACCTAGGATTAAAAGAGAAAATCCTTAAACATCTTCTCCAAAATAATTAGACAGAAGGCTTTCTTATTTTGTATATATCATAAATCCATGAATCATCATACTCAGGGGAGCGATTTAGGACCATCATGGTCCTCTTGTTTGATATTGTCGTCCGGTATAGGGTTGTCAGTTTTTGCATTTTTAACAATGTCACATGTCTGTGCGACAAAGACATTGAGCGGTCGGGACGGACAAACAGTGCATCAAAAATATTGGCTTATCGTCTGAAAAAGTCAACTAGGAGAACGCACAGTGAAGACTAATTAGACTATGCGGGTTAACTGTCTGATCTGAGACACAAGTTCTAAAGACATATCGCTAAACCGCTGAGCTAATACTGGGAGTTCCAAATATTATCAAATGGCATTTATTTTGCAAAATTTAGTATCGGTAACATGTGACACAAAGGTATAATGGCTTGTTTGGCGACCTAAACGTTGTAACTACTACTTGAATAAGATATAATTATTTTTAGTCGCCAAACCAACAAAAATAAATTCACATACAAGTTGGCCATTTTTGAAGTTAAAAAGCTCACTTCCAGTCTAAAAGAATTATTTGATTGGTCGATTCGTTTTTTAATGACAAAGGATAAAATACACATACTTTTTGGGCGATACTCGCTAGTTGTGGGCTCTTCTTGGATAGTATTTGGTCTCGTGTGTTGGTCAATAGACTTCTGTCTGTTGACATTTTGCTTTTGCTTGCTTGCTTTACTCTTTGATGGCTTATTAGTTCTATAAATAGCCAAGGAGAATAACGATTTTTTAACCCGTGTCATGCTGAGCCCGGAATATCCTGCTTTGGAAGGAGATAAAGACAAAGATCAGCCTGCACATAAGTGCAGTCTGATCTTAGTCTACACCTCCTGTTTGCTCCTTCAATCCAGAGTTATTTATAAATTTAACTTTCAAAATAATTTTGATCCTTAACTAGTGCTTCCAGTGCTTTCAGAACTTCGATTTCAATGTAATTTCAGATAAGGATTATATATTCAGCATGACAAGGCTTAATATCAATCCGGTATCGTGCGATAAAACCGTATACATACATCATATCAAACTTTAAATGTAACATCGGCTTTTCCCGTTTTCTCGATGATATCAACTTTACGACGGGCTTAAAACTCTGTGTTATTTCCACTTTGACTTTATTTAACTTTTCAAGATCTCCGATGTTTATAACATTCGGATAGCAATTAATATAGAAAAATACCATTATTTCCCCGTCTCAGACAGTATGAATATCGTTTTGCTTTCAAATAAAAATGTTCATTGTTTATTTCCCAAAGTTTGAAAGGGAATAGTTTATCAATTAAAAAGAAGTTTACTTACTGTTCCGATTCCGTTTTTCTCAATTTTGAATGGATGTTCACATCTTTTTAAAATAATAAAGATTCTGAAATTCGTCATGTGTAATCTGTCAAACGCAATAACATGTTCTTCGTACGAAGTATCTTGAAACTTGATATGTACGTGTTCGAAATATTGAACACGTGTGCTTGGTATTGATGTGATAAGCCTCATTTGCGATAATAACCTGCATTGCTCTGTCAGAGTGTTGATTTTTCATATGCTTGTGTGTCACAAATAAATTATTTGAACTTGCCTTGTTTTGCAGAGATTTTTAGAGCCAGTGAACACATAATTAAGAAGAACATAACCGGTAATGATCGCCGTGACCCCTGCTGTAGCTAGTAAGACCGCTAACCAGGCTGTGTTATCGGACTCTTCTAGGAAAGAAATCGGTCTGAAATGTATCGTATATATATAAAATATTTGAGCCCGTGCAGGGCACTACCAGATAATGTCAAGTGCGTGAAGTGCATGCAATGAGAAACCAGGATTGTGATAGAATGCGTATAGAATATTCACTTCTCAGTCAGCTAGTGTCTTTCAACATAGCGCATTATAATGACTCAGATTAGACTGTTCGACAACACAGGCTGATCCGAGTCTTTATTTAGCACACACGTGAAATCGTTGTACATATCAAGCACTATCTCATGCATCACTTGATTAACTAATGCTCTTCGACAAGGAACACAACTACCACCGCCTTCACCTCCACCACCGACACTTACAACAATATCAAAAGCGATGGACTCTGTGACTTCAACTGTGGCTAATAAAACGGCCAACTGGTCTCAGTTACCGAATTCTATCAGTATCTATATATAACTGGAGAGCGAAAAATGTGTCGCCTAATGAAGACCAATCTGTGTCTACGCTAACAACGTTACAATTTCGATTTTTTTTCAAAAGTTTATAAACCGAGATACTTAATAAATGATTAATTAACATTGATTGATTGGAACAACAAATGTCCTAATATTGTGATCTTAAAGTTTTTTGTTTGTAAACAAGTGACATCTTATCCTGGGTGAAGGATTCCCATCTATCAGTAGTTGTTGTGATTTTAAAGTTTTTGTTTATAAACAAGTGACATCTTAACTTTGGTGAACGTTACTTAGAAGTGTTGTAAGTTTTTGTTTGTTAACAAGTGGCATAATATCCTGTGTGAAGGATACTCACCCATCAGTAGTTGTTTTGATTTTAAAATTTTTGTTTGTAAACAGTCACTTATCCTTGGTGAAGGTTACTCATCAGTAGTTGTTGTAATTTTAAAGTTTTTGTTTGTCAACAAGTGACATATTATCTTGTGTGAAGGATTCTCACCTATCAGTTGTTGTGATTTTAAATTTCTTGTTTGTAAACAAGTGACATCTTATCCTGGGTGAAGGATAGCCACCTATCAGTAGTTGTTGTTATTTCAATGTTTTTGTTTGTAAACAAATGACATCTTATCCTGAGTGAAGGATACTCACCTTTCAGTAGTTGTTGTGGGCGTGGTGGTAGAGGTCACGGACAGTGTAATATAGATTGTTGAGGTTCCAACAAGCCCACCGGTGTCTGTGGCATACACTGGTAGAGCTAGTGTGGCTCCCGAACACCCACATGTAGATATGTTCAGGACTGTACTCACCACACCAGAGGCATTTATCTGAATAACGTTAACAAGAAAGGTTTGGAAAGCAATGGAACAAAGATAGTTTAAGAAACACCTTTTTATCTTATTACTTTCTGAAAACTATTGATTTTAAGGTATGATCTCATAATTCATACATTACCTATTTTACAATATTGTTATGTTTTCAAGTAAACATCTCTTATACTTTCCGGTCGGGCGATGGTTGCCTTTGCGTAATTAAAACAGTACAAAAATATGTTTTAAGATTTATTAGATAAAAATCTTAAACAGATACTTTATATTTGCGAAATCTTATATCCAAACATTTACCGAAAAAATGTTGGCAGGCAGACTTGTTTGGTTGAGGGAGTAAGAAAATTGTCCAAATGTCCCCGTGTCAGCATCTGTAGCATTTACTGTCCCTAGGACAACACCAGAAACTTCATATGGGGACACAGGGAATATGTATCCGGATTCTTGAAACACAGGGGTGTAGTTATTGGTATCAACTGAATTAAAAAAAAAAACAAAACAAAAAAAAAAAAAAACAAAAAAAAAAAAAAACGATGAAGATCACGGAGACTAATATGTGGCATGTAAGAAAAAGCAAGTAAACAAGCAAACAAACACCAAATTTTGAAGTAAGTATTTATATTCGTGGTATTGTCTTTTCCCAGAGAATATAATAATTAGTGTTAAAATGACTTGTATTTCTAGCTGGATCTCTATTGATAATAAGTTCAAGTTACTGGACTAGTTTTAAAGGATTTAACTTGAGCGATTTTGATAGAGAACGTTAACCAATAGAACAACATGTCCACCAAAATCTTTATCTTTAACCCATTCCTACACAGAGCTCCTTTTTGACGCAAAAAGCACTTAGGAAAACATTGTGTAAAATGAAGACATTGCTTGCAACGAGCATTCTATTTCATTTTACACAATGTTTTTTATTCAGAGAGTTGAAAAATTTCAAAACCTCATGAATTTAAATTGTTGTCGGCAAATCCTTTCAATTTGGACCAGTCTACAATTTCGCAGCCTGGTAATTGTGTAATGGTGCATGTGGTTAGACTTGCACAGCGATAAAATCTAACTTGCTTATAGATAGGGTCGTTAGATGAGTAGTATCTTTTAATTAAATGTTCTCCATGAATCTTATCTGATGCAGTTAGTCCCTCTGTAAAGTCGCACACTTACTCGATAGTGAAAAGACTAGAAATTTTAACCCTTGTCATACATAACCCGGAAAATTTCTGTCTTGGCAGGAGGTCTACAGAAAGATCAGGCTTCACATATGTTAAGTCTGATCTCTGTCTAGACCTTCTGTTTGTCCCTTTAGAGCCAGCATAATTTACCATTAATTTTCTAAAAGAATACCAACCCTAAATAAGTGCTCTCTGTGCTATCAGTCTTTTGATTTAAATGCTTTTTTAGCGTTTTTTAGGAAAAAACGGTATTTCATATCGATCAACCGGAAACAAGTTCTCACGCATTCCCGCTCATTTCCACGCATGCTCATAAACTTCGAATGAAAATCTATGTGATCGCCTCCATCTTGTTTCATCGCTGATGAAGAAAAAACTTACTTGCTGAATGCCAACAGCCTCCTTTAAGTCATGAATATACAGGAAAATGGTTCAAAACTTTGAGCTAATATATCCATAGTAAATTGTCTAATGAATTTTCAAAATGAGAGAAATAATTTCCTCGCGTTTCAAGATACAATCTAGGTCAGTGGTTAGTGGAGTTAGCGAATACATGTAAACTGTCTGCTTATGTTTTGACCTGGCAGAGCCGAGCAAATTTACACCCCGTATACACAGTATATGTAACTAGGTACAACCCTGTTACAGTAGCGATTCAAGCGCCGAATAAAACACCTTTTACCTCTCGAATTTGACTAAAAATTTTGAAACTGACATGTAGTACTTCAATTGTGATAATAATATGCTCAACGCAAAAAGAATTGAATGTTAGCCTTGATTTCTTTACCTTTTATCACTTAACCTTTTACAACACAACCATAAATTTTCAAGCACTTAAGAAGAAACCGTTGTGATTGAATCAAAATAGCGATTTCGGTAAACAGTAAGGGGTCATGATTAATTGAAAAGGGTTTAACGCAACTTATAATAGTATTTCAATTATATCGGGGCGGCTGGAGCCCCTAACCATGGATTCCTGGTTGTTCACACACCACTATATCCTTATCGATCCTCCAGCTGCTCCTCCTACTTACGATTTACTTACTCATATTGATGAAACATGCTCGCATTATTGAGCGCGGTTACTGATAAACCAGCAAAAACGCTCTCAGGACTTTCAGTCCTTTGATTTGTAAAGGATTTTATTCATCATTACAAGGGTTAAGTCAATGTTAGAGTAGTTGTTGCCGGGTACATATTGGAACCTGTACCCTCAATCGTGCACATAACTGGAATAGTCAATCCATCATGATTTATTCAAATTGACGTCAGAATAACACAGCCTACTTACCTATCGTCAATGTTAGACTAGTTGTTGCCGTGTTCCCGCCCGAATCTGTACCATTAATTGTACAACTGACTGGACTAGTTAAACCTTCATCAAGACTGTATACTGAGGTCACCGAGATATTGCAGCTTGTTGACATGCTGAAATATCTGAATATATGGGAAACAAAACTATTATACGATGTAAATGTATGAAGCACTAATACTCTGAAATATCTGAATATATGGGAAACAAAACTATTATACGATGTAAATGTATGAAGTACTAATACTCTGAAATACCTGAATATATGGGAAACAAAACTATTATACGATGTAAATGTATGAAGTACTAATACTCTGTAGCTTACAGATTCTAATTTTAAACGATCGATTTTGTCCCATTAAACAGATAAACATATTCACCGATTAACTGATACCGTACACTGATTCTCAAATCAGCGGACTTATTCTCAGATAAATGCCCCTTTTCGCTTTAAGTCCAGTCAAATTATATCTGTTACAAATTATGTTTTTGGCGGTATTTTCTGAACGACAAGTATGAAACACGCCATACAACAACAACAAAGGGGATGCCTTTTTACTCAGTAAAAAACTTTTATCCTCAATCTCTCACAAAGCGTTATCATTAATAATAACTATAAGTCATGCTTAAATTGCCCCCCCCCCAAAAAAAAAGACACCATTTTTTCTACACAGAAAGTTTCATAGCTTTTAAATTTTCGTCTACAACCCCTTTCACTTTGGCCCAGTCAAAATTTTGCCGTCTGATAATGGGTTAATATAACATGATGAAAATATTGATGGCGGTTGATATTGACAGAACCAGAAATTCTTGCGCATTATATCTACTATATCAGACTACAAAATTTAAATAGGAGTTTGATTTCTTAACACTTTGAAATTATAAACAACTTTTGATATATATCTAGCTCTCCTCTTTAACCATTTGTCCAATTTGGATCAAATTTGACAAGAATGTTCCTTGGAGAACCCTTTTTAAAACTTAGTCGTGCATTTTTGATTTGCAAAAAAATGTGGGGATGGCAGGGCTAGGCTTATCAGACTTTAAAAATCTTCTGCGTGGGAGGTTGGGCTTAGTTCATATCATTCTAAGGTGAGCGATTTAGGGACATTTCGGTCCTCTTGTTTCTATATCAATCACAATTAATCATATGACTCTACCTGTGTATTTAACAGAATGACAAATGGTCTATTTCTAAAGTACGTCACAATTCATTTTTGATGGACTCCGAAGGCGTCGATCAGTGTTAACAAGTTTAGAAAATGCAGTAGGATGTTAAGATGTTAGAAGAGAAGTAGTGCCCAATTAGGTTCAATTCATTATTTTTCAAAATTTGTCACCCGTAAACAACTGTACATTTTGAAAATGACACAATACATGAATTCCATATGATTCATAGAACAGCTAGAATAAGTTGTAGTTACGATGTTTAACTCGCCAAATCAACAAAAATGCTTTACATAAATGTCAGCCGATTGTCGGCGTTCTAAGTACACCCGTCTAAATGAATAATTCGATCGGTCGATTTATTTTTTGTCTGACTGCCGCGATCCGTCTACTGACGATGAAACCGAATGAAAAGCTTGTTTAATGTAGCAAATTAAATAACTCGATTAGATCTATTATATAGATTGGCAGAAATTTAAAAGTTTTAAAAGTAAGCAGGAAAAATAGTTTAGCAACAATAAAAATAACCGATCCTGGTTTGGTTTCTTTTCAATTTTGATTTTCAATTTATCATAAACATACACATAAAATTATGTAAAAGGGACCGTCTCTCTAGTAAGAAAAGGGTAGTCTTCGGTCACACTGCACTTACTGAACAGGATTAAATTTGTTCAATTTTGACAGATTTACGGAATGCAGAAATTTAATTCTACCTTATCTCATTTCTAATTAATAAATTCTGACCCTGATTAAGCTATGCTAGAACCGAGCTCGAAAATTGACGAATTGAGTATTTAAACCATTCATTCAGACAAGAAGTATTCTGTTTACACCAAACATTTTCATTCGTCGACGATATAAATACTATAACCACAGCTTATTCAAGCTGTACTTAGGAACTAAAGATCGACCTTCTACGATTTTTGTCCTAAGTCTCTGAAATATCGTTAGTGAGCAAGCAAAATGTCGTAGCTACAGTTTATTAAAGCGATTATTATCTCGGCCAGTCTTTCTTTTCAGAGCTCAGTACACTGGCGTGTGTTGGTGATATGTGAAATTTCCAGCACCGTCCCTCACGTGACCTATTCACTGGCTATCCATCAATTTCCACAACTGCCCTTTTATGACCATTGTGTTAGCGATCGGTCAATTTCAGGCAACACCCCTAACTTGACCTACGTGCTGGCGATCCGTCGATTTCCAGCACTGCCCCTCACGTAGCTCTATACTCACCCCACTACTGAACACGACATTGTACAAGTAAGAGTATCGTTGACATCAGGATCGGAGGCACTAAAACCGGTTATATTAATTGGTGTTCCGACAGCCTGAAGTAATAAAATGGTTCAGTGCTAAAACATTGTATAACATACAGTGTTTAGATCTATTTATTTAAAGTCTATCTATGTGTGGCCAGCCGCGAAAAGGCGTAATAGAGGAAATCTTGTATTAAGCGACCACCGAAGGGACGATCAAAAAGTATTGACTTTCAACAATGCTTTATCATGAAATATTTGAAGGGTTGATTCGATTGCACAAAGAAATCATTACAGAATTCGGGCTTAATCCTATGGTAACGGGACTCATAAGAAACGTCTCATTTAGTTGTTGCGATTTCTTTTTAAGAAAAATGCTTTAACTTTTTCAGAGATTTAACTTTCTACATTGGGATTTCGATTCAGGTCGTTAAATGGAAGTGGTCGCTTAATAATAACCCATTACAAGACGAGAAAATTTAAGATTGGTCCAAATTCACAGAAGTTTCAGACGACAATTTTTATTTGAAGTAATTTTAAAACGAAATTGTCTTTTTTGGTAGAAAACATTTCGGATTATGAAGAAATTTCTTCTTTTTACACTATGTTTTCCAAAGCCTTTGTCTTTGGAGCGTCCAAAAGTAGGATTATGGGGGAAAATACAAATATAGTAAGTGCGGATTTCTATAATCCTACATTCAGAAAACAGTCAATGAGCAAACACTCTCGATCCTGATCATATTGCACATTCCAACAAGTAGTGTCATGATCGATTTTTTATGTCCCAGATGGCTTTATTTTGCGAGACGGGAAACAGCTGAGATTCGGAGTTAGGTTTATCTTGTTTTGATTTGTCATTTCTATATAGTAAGAAACATCAAATAGTCCAATAATAGTAAGCTACATAACAAACTGTATAATAGTTTTACAATTGATGGATCGCTGCCCCGCCCACTGACTCCCATGGGAAGTTCGACAGAGTTCTTTAGTAGAATTTATGGTCAGTAACATGGTCAGTTACAGTAACCATGGTTTGTTGACGACCTTAACTTCGTCACTACAGTTTGAAAAACTTTAGTGACGATGTTTAAATCGCCAACTAACAAATTTTTTTGACAAAAATGTCGGAGTTCCAAGATCACTTCCTGTCTAAATAAATAATCTCATTTGTCATTTTATTTTATATTGACACTGGCGATTCGTAAATTTATTCCAGATGACAACATGACAGAATTCTTACCGCGCCATCTGCAATGTTTGTTGAGTAACTTGACGATGACCACGTTGGGGCTTCATTGACGTCATTTACGTTGATGGTTAACGTAGCTGTTGACGTAACCTTAGTGTCCGTTGCCAATACCGTCAAAATATACGTTATGTTAGTGAGTACAAGGGTCTCATAATTGAGTGAAGATAAGACTCTGATGTCATCTGTAAATCAAGTATTAAAGAAATTATGTAGAACCAAGCATTTTATGATGTTTGAATCGTCAACGTGTAATCGAAAGCATTCTCCAAGTATTTTAGGAGAATCGACCAATCGCTGGCTCCACCCACTTACTCCGTTAGCCACGCCTACTAACACCAACAGGAAGTCTCGAGTCGAATTTAATAATCGGTGTTGTTTTTGTAAAATATCTGGCCAGTAACATGTAAAAAGAAATATGTTGGTTGGCGACCCAAACGTCCTAGCTACAGCTAGAATAAGCTGTAGTTACGACGTTTGAGTCGTAAAACCAACAAAATGCTTTTCATTAATGGTGGAGAATGTGGGAGTTCAAAGATAACTTCCAATCTAAATGAATCATTTCACTGGTCCAATGATTGATAGCCACCATTGGTCAATTCTTGGCAGGCTCTTTTCGAAATACACATATGCTTTCTTATTTGAGCAAGATACATGCCAACAATATTACATACATAATAAACGAAAAAACCTAGTCTTGGACTACCCTATATGCTGACGTGTTACACAAATATAGTGGTTTATTTTCATATGGTTACATGGCCTGCAAAAGTATTACGATCTCATAGAGCTTCGCATCAATGGCGGCCAATGTCGAAGTTCACTTCCAGTCTTAATAAATGTTTTAATTGGTCGACTGATTATTTGATTGACAACCGAGATTAGTCACTTAACCCTGATCTGACTGTGCAGTCTGACAAAAGTAAAAAAAGGGTCCGACTTCTCTTTGTTTCTAAATTTACAATAGCCTTTTAACATTTTAAAAATATCAAATCCCATGTGACATCTTTAATAAACAATCTCCCTAATTAATGGATCGATGGCTCCGCCTACTGATCTCCAACAGGAAGTTCCATTTCGATGTTTCGGAATTATTTTGCAAACATTTTGTAACAAAACCGTGAAATGGTTGGTTGGCGACCTAAATATTACTACAGTTTGAATTAGCTGTAGATAAGACGTTCTAGGCCCTAAACTAAACAAAACAAACACCACCACAACCATTAACAACAACAA
Source organism: Fragum fragum (assembly GCA_946902895.1). Classification (NCBI taxonomy): domain Eukaryota; kingdom Metazoa; phylum Mollusca; class Bivalvia; order Cardiida; family Cardiidae; genus Fragum; species Fragum fragum. Next base: position 39,149,632 of record OX336366.1, on the reverse strand, counting down.
CAAAAAACCCCAACAAAAAACAAACAAACAAACAAACAAAAAACCTTCACATAAATGTCGGCTTGTATTGAAGCTCTGACTTAAATGAATGATTTGAATGATCGATCGATTCTTTGATTGACAGCTGCGGTCTGCCAAATAATCTAGTAACGGAATACGCAGATGATCTCTCCTAGCGCGACATGTCAAAATCTTAACCCTCGTCATGCTGAACCCGGAATATTCCGGTTTTGGCAGGAGGTATAGACTAAGATCAGACTGCACTTATGTGCAGGCTGATCTTAGTCTATACCTCCTGCTTGTACTTTTCCTGCCAGAGTTGCTTATGAAGTTGATTTCTAATAAAAAATATTGAATTTTGAATAACAAGTTCTATCAGTCCTTTCAGCCCTTTGATTTGACAGCAATTCAGTAAGGTAATTTATATAGCATGACAAGGGTTAACATTTTAAATATTCTAGCTCACATTTATTTATTAAAAACAACAATAAATATTAACACACTAAGTCATGTTCACGCTTACTTGAATTTACTTCAAACAAGGTGGTTCCAGTTGTTGGGTTTGAGGTGAAAGAAATACTGACTGTATCACCATCTGCGTCATTTGTTGAGACCGTAAAAACGGTTGAGGTCACCGCCGTGTTCTCGTTCACTGTTACCGTGTTATTCAGGTTGATAAAAGTTGGAGCATTATTTGTACCTGAATGTACCACATATAATAGGGTCATTATTTGTTCCTTAATTTAACGAGAAAAGTTGGTCCCTGAGTGCAAATCACAAATTAATGATTATTTCATACATCGACGTTCGGCTTGCAAGATGTCCTAACTACAGCTTTATTCAAGCGCAACAGTATTTCGCCCAACGACGAAATTGCATTAAATAAAGATATAATTGTGCACAAAAAGACGATGCATTATTTCTACCTAAATCCAAATAAAAAAAATGAGAGAATTATTTGTACCTGTAATCAAACTTAAAATGGCAATTATTAGTGATTGAATGACACAAAAGTAGGGATATAATTTGTGCGTATATATAACGTTTTAGGTAGCTCTGGTATTAGTTTGTATCTAAATGTAATACATAATGCAGGGCTTTTGTTTGCACTTAAATATAACACATATCATAATCATATTTTGTACCTAAATATAACACAGAAAAATTGAACTTGTTGCATTCTTTGTGAATATGACACAACTTTAGAGTACATACATGTAATAAGATATCAAGCTAATTGCATCCATGTACTATTCAGACATACTAGTAATTGCAAAGTTTTACAAGTACAAATTCCAGATGGCGTTAAATTGTGAGTATAAGCAGATAAAGAAGGAATAAAAATTTCAACAAATATAATAAATAGGAAAATCAGGGATAGAGAATTCCGATGTCCGACTTGTTCGGCATGGACTTTTCTACTTGCGTATAAGTACATTTTTAAGGCTACTTATCCGGGAACAAGTAAATACCATGGCAAATCTGTGCATGGTACGAAATAGACCTCAAAGATTACTCGTTTTATTATATACCTATAAACGAGGCTTTATTTCGGCATCCGATACAACTTGATAGAAAAAAATCCGTATTGGTCGAGTACCTTACATTGTTTAATGCAAATGTCAACATACATTATATTGTGGTGAACACTGTAATGAAGTTCAGCCGCATACATTCAATACACATATCCACCATATTATGTTGCATCTTATCTGGGGTTTTCCACTCATTTTACACATTTCGGCACTGTCAGTCTTTTTTTTTTAGATTTGTGTATTGTATGTACTGAAATTTCGACCCAGAGAAGTTTCAACGCGGCTTTACGTGTATCAAGCAATTTCTTCATTTTCCACAATGCTTTCCATTTTTTTTCATCGAGGGGCATAAAAAGGATTGATTGGGTTGGAATGGTTAAGGATGGAAAATTTGATTATGACAAGTAAGTAACAAGATTTTCTAATCTAACGGGTACTGCGGACGAAAAACAAATTAATACTAATACATGTAATATTATTAATATCATTGTAGACATTATCTCTCATCAAATTGACGAATCGCCGCTGACAAACAAACAAACAAACAAACAAACGAACGATCAATTAATCAAACAACAACAACAACAACACCCCCAAACAATACGTCATTCAAAGACCGGAAGTGGATGTTTAACTCCGAAATTTATGCCTTTACCGAGTGACTGGCCCTAAATCTATCAATACTAGGTAAGCCAGCAGGGTATCTGTTTTTTTGGTTGGTTTCCGACTTAATCCATTCCAAGATGACAAAATTTTAGACTGGTCCAAATTTAAAGAAGTTGTTGGCTACAACTTATAGTTGATGTAATTTAAATTTCTTTTGTCTCTTGAGATAGACAACATTGTGGATAATGAATAAATTGATTGTGGCATAATTTTCATAAGCTTTTTTTTTTCTTGGGGAATCCAAGGGCGTCTTTGTGGTGGACTTGGTTGAACCGAGTAACTGTAGCTTATTCATGCTGTAGTTACCACATTTAGATCGCTAACCTGTTTAACCCTTCCCTGTTCAATCCCTGGTTTTTACGACCCAGTGTTTTAATACCTGTGAAAACATTGTGGAAAAAGAAGAAATTGCTTGTGACAAACAATTTCTTCTTTTACCACAATATTTTCTACACTATTGAATGATTATTTTGCCAATTAAATTTAATTCAAATTTTCGTCTGCAAAACCTTTGAAATTGGACAGGTCTAAAATTTTCAAAAACAGGAAATGTTAATGCCCCCTTGTCATATAGGATGCAAACTTTACGTCGTTTGGTATTACAATCAAACTGCCTGGTCGGAGGTAAGTGGTCGTGATTGGCGCTTTTAACAATTTTACCTGTTATCAAAACGGTGAGGATTGCCAGTTGGCCATCATTTGTACCATCGTTTGGTGTTATCGTGACGTCATATCCGAGATCTGAACTCGGGGTCAAAGTTGAAAGGTCAACCGTTATCCGAACTTCCGCCGTTGTTGCACCAGCTAGAAGAATTGAATGATTAGACATATGAGTAAATTTGTGATCCTTCAAGAGAAAAGGTACACAATAGTGTGTGTAAAAAGAATCGACCCCTAAAAGATTGTGCAGAATGGCTGTTTAGGATCGAAACTTCGATTTTCAAAATATTTTTCTGCATCAAGAGTGGAGCTTAGCTTTATAATCAAATATCAGACGACAAAATTTAAGTCTGGTCGAAATTGAAAGAAATTGCTGACGACGATTGAAATTGCGCTAAAGTTGAAAAAAAAAAAGCCAAATAGGGTAGACATTATTTTGAGAAAAAGAGACATCGCTTGTGACAAGGGATTTCTCCTTTGTCCACAAAGTTGTCCCTGATTGTATTTTATCAGAAATCGTCCTTGTTTCTGCATCCATCATGATCATACTCCGGTCTTCATTTTGGTATCGGAATGATTGATCCTTAGTTGCCTACCTTCACAACTGCTTTACTAATCGGACTTTTGTTATGCATGACCAATGCCCCCCATTGTACAATTAACTCGAATACCCTAGTTACATTCTTTTGTATGTACATCCTTACCTAATTCATTCTTTTTAAAAATAAGTTATTGGGAATACTGAGATTCGTCTGATTGCATGCATTTCGAGAGCAAAGAGATTTGAAGGGAGATAATATGTAAAGTAAACAAGTAGCTCCAGCTGGCGGATCGGTGATCGCTCCCACTGAACTCAAACTGGAAGTTTGACTTGAATATTAACCCTTGTCATGCTGAAACCGGAATATTCCGGATTTGGCAGGAGGTGTAGACTTAGATCAGACTGCTCTTATGTGCAGGTTGATCTTAGTCTATACTTACTGCTTGTACTCTTCCTGCCAGACTTGCTTTTGAAGTTTATTTCTAAAAAAATGTTGATTTTTGAACAGCAAGTTCTATCAATGCTTTCAGCCCTTTGATTTGACAGAAATTCAGTAAGGTAATTTGTGAGCATTACAAGGGTTAAACGGCTTTATTCGGTAAAATCTATGGTCAGTTGGAAAAAAAAAATGGTGGTAACAAGCAATTTCTTTATTTTCCACATTGTTTTCCCAGCCTTTTTTCTTGAGGGGTGTAAATGCGGATGTGTAATGGAATGGGTAAAATAACCCAGGTATAAACCTGAACCTGTATGTTTCCACGCTTATGTTGTCAATGGAGTGATCAGTAAACAAAATGTAACCAGACGTTTCTGTTGACGTCACATTTACACATAACCTGAAGACGACATTTCAGATTGGACCAAAATGAAAGAAGCTGCAGACGGCAAGTCTAAGACAGCGGAATTAAAAAAAACCTGTTGTCATTTTGAGTAGAAAACGTTCACATTGCTTGTAAAAAGCAATTCCTTTATTGTCCACATTGTTTTCAAATCTCCTTTTCTTGAAGGACGTAAAAGGGCGGGATTGTGTTGGAATGGGTTAGAATAGAATTGGATCTACGTAATACTATTTTGATACTGCCTTTGGGTGTTCACACTTACTACTGACAATATTTAAAGGACATCCTGTTGGGTTACAAGTAAAGTTATATGTTACAGCGTCCGTCTCGCTGTCTGTTGAGTTTACCGTGAAAACAACGTAACCAGACGTTTCTGTTGAAGCCACACTAACCGACGTCGGATCTGTATAAAAGAAGATGCGACTCTAAAGCTGGGTAATATATGTATCAGAAATTCAAGAATCATAAGACGTCTCCGTTCGTTCAATGCACAAGGTCATTTGTTAGGTCAAGTTAACATATATCGTAACAAACGTTAAACTTGGCCTGTACTTTTAATTACCAAAAGAAAATGCCTCCATACCTTATTGCTGATACATAGAAGAAGGTAATTTCTTCTGGTTATATGTTAAGGTGAGTTTCACTTGAAATTGCATGTGCGGGTTAAACAGTTTTCGATAAATTCTTGTGTTTTGAAATTTGGTCATTAGGAATTATCTAGCTGCAGTATCCAATTCCGTTTTTGTGAAGGTTTTTGGCATTAATGTTATTCGAAAAGTGTAACCCTCTGCAATTTCCTATTTCCCAGTCATTTTTTATCATTCTAGCAGCAACGGGAAGCAAAATTGTTAAAACAAAAGATAAAAGAAACACAAACAAATCAATAAACGATTTAAAGAAAGGGTCATTACTTGGAATTACAACATCCTAGATCGCTCAAAATTCAAAGAAGCTGCAGACAATTTCAAGTTGATATATTTTTTAACATCTTTCAATGTCATACGTGTTTGTTGTACAGCGTCAAACATGGTAGGGGTAGGGAAGTAAAAGTAACACAAAGATTTAATATCTTGTGTGTCAACCGTTTGCGCCAATATCGGCATCACAGCATCTTCTCATGCCGGAAATGAGCCTACGATAAATGGCCATAGGGGTACGACTCCATTCCTGACGCAGAACACGTTCCAGGTCTCTAACGTTATTAACGTCATTCCTGTCTCTTACTCGCCTACCCAGATGGTCCCAAAGGTGTTCGATCGGAGACAGATCCATGATTTGGCTGGCCAATCCAACACATCATTAGTCTGCAAAAGGTCCAACGTGTGCCGAGCGACAATTGGGCGGGCATTATCTTGCTGAAAAATGGTAGCAAGCCCTTGACGCAAGAACGGCAATACCACTGGCTGGACAATTTCGGTGCAGTATCGAACGGCATTTAAGTTTCCCTGAATAGCTACCAAGTCAGTCTTGCCACGGTATGATATACCACCCCAGACCATGACGCTGCCGCCTCCAAAACGGCCATGTTGAATGACGTTGGCGGGATCCATCCTTTCGCCATCACGCCTCCAAACACGTACCCTGCCATCCGCAAACATCAAATTAAAACGGAATTCGTCTGTGAATAGGACTTGATTCCAGATTCGTCTTGGCCATCGATGGTGTACCCTTGTCCAATTCAGTCTTGCATGTCTGTGTGCACGTGTCAAAGGAATGCCAACGTAAGGTCGACGTGCGCGTAAACGTGCCGAACGAAGTCTGTTTCTTACAGTGCGAGCACAGACCCGTGTTCCCGTTGCATTTCGGACCAAACCGGCTATACGAGTGCTATTGAGGAAGCGATTACGCCGTGAACACGTCACGATGTAATTATCCTCGCGTTGGGTAGTCTTACGTGGCCGGCCTGAACGTTGCCTGTCTTTGACGGTGCCTAATTGACGATACTTTGTTCTAAGTCTTGAAATGGAACTTTGGCTCACGCCAAAATGTTGAGCCACCTCTTTTACCATCATACCACCAGCCAGCATACCGATGGCTACGTTCCGTTGGTCTAAGTTAAGCCCTGGGCGACGTCCCATTTGAATTTTTTCAAAATGTTTTAATGTTTTAATGAGTTATCTTGTTATTGATGCTAACCAATAAACTGGGATAGATATTGTGGATATAGACTTCACGTACATGTGGAAGCACGTGCAGAACGCGTTTTAGCAAAATTGCTAAACTTTTTTCCCTCAGTATATTAAACACAAGTATACCGGTTGGAACATTTGGCGGAGTATCAATTTCATAATGTCAGTAGTTTCCAAAGCTTTTTTCTCGAGGTGCGTAAAAAATAGCATTGTGTGGGAAAGGGTTTAAGTTCTGTTACACTATTTCATTGCTTTTTAAAGAAAATTTTAAATTTTAATTATAGTATAATTAAAATTTACATTCGGATTCACTTTAATTATTTTCACCAAATTACCCCCCCCCACATACAACAACAACAACAACAACAAACAAACAAACAAAAGTATACAGTGTACAAAACTTAATGAAAAGAAAAGAAAGAAAAAATATCTCCCCATTTCATAATTGAATGTCATACATACACGGTATATTATTAATAACAGGAGGTTCATTGGGTATGACGTTGACCGTGAGAGCTCCGGTCACCGGATCTTTGACGTCACTACACTGAACGTTAACGACGTAATTACGTTGAGAGTTGTAGTTAAAGACACCCTGGGAGGTGTCTGTCTGCGAACGGGCGTACACACCGTAATCTGCGAGGAACAAATAAAACAATGATTTATTAACGAATCAAATACGACCATATGACAAAAGTGATTAAAGAATTGAATACGGTGTTATAAGCTCTTTTTATCATAAATTCTAATAATTCTGTTTTATCGATAGGTCAACGTATATCCTTTATTTCTTTCTTAACGTATTCAAGGCTTAAATCTGATAATATGGTGTTTCGCGGTCGCTATAAAAAGGCTTTCTTGAAAAACAACAACAACAACAACAATTTCTAAACTTTCTATTGTATATGAAGTATCATGTGAATTGTAAAGGTTACTAATTGCGAGGCAGAAAACGGCTATAATAGCAATCCGATCCTTTAACTTTAATTGTAAAAAAATCATACTTGATGTTGATGGGATATTCTGTACAAAGAAGAACTCGGGGTTTGGAGAGTTTGACGGCGTCACGGACACAAGACTTGAAGATACCGTGTCAGTAGGGTCGCTACACGTTATTGTATACACAAGAACCTCGGCTGATACGACCTCTGTGACCTCAGCTGTGGTGGGGAGGTCTGACAAAGTCGGTGCCTGCGTGTAAATAGGCTATAACTGAATATAATCTACATGTGTTAGATAGAAACTTCTGCTGAAAGAAGATCTCGGTTTTGTAAGCACATGTGTGTTATGGCACTGTGTCCAATACATTTTACTGTTGTATGAGAAATAAGCCAATATTACTACCGACATAACTAAACTTTACGTATGAGGAATGAACAGAAAAAATCCTTTTTATTTTCAAACTTTTTGTTATCATAGATGAGGTTTATTTTGCGACAGCAATTGGTTGTTTTTATTCGATTTGATCAAGTGCTACTACGCTTTCGGTTGAAATTAAACCGAATAACTGCCTTGTTACTGGATACATTGAAATAAATGTAATTTACATAATTCACCCGATAATTCCAGCTAATCTTTTCACCTTTAGTTGAGGTTTTCTTTATTTAGTATGATCATTCTACCTTACCATGAATTGATTTCCGAAATACTATTTCTATTTGCGCCCTGCTGGATACAACTTCTTTTCAAACAGTTGTTTCACGGAGTTCTCGTGATATCTCTTTTCTCCCAACGAGACACATATCATTCATTTACCCATTTATTTGTTTTTGGAAAATGGTTAAAAAATGACTCATCTGTGCTCCAGGTGCTCAATAGTAACACTATGATTTAAAGGTGGAATTGAAATGGATTTTACTCAGTATGACAAGGGTTGATATTAAGTTTCAGAACGCCAGTTAAATCAGGAAAAGTTCAACCACAATTTTGTAAAAAACCCATTAGACTAGGAACGAAAGTCTGTAACAGTATGACTTAAGGGAATGTGGCAGGTTAATCTTATGCTGCGACTACTTCTTAATCCATTACCATTCGATAACGCCTTTTGGCGCCCCCGTAACAAGTAAGCAATAGTAACAAGCAATTTCTCTCTTTCCTACAATGTTTTCTACCTTATTCAGTTATCTTTTTTTTTAAAATTAGACTCACTTTAAAATGTCGTCTGAAACTTCTTTCAACTAAGTCAAGTCCAAAATTCTGTCCTTGGTAATAGGTTAATGTGTACAAATTACTCTTAGCCATGCCATCTAACAAATATCCGAGACAATGCTAAGTAATGTAAAGAAAAATAAACCTAAATTTCAGGAAGTTCGAATTCGGCATCATGATAACAGTAGACTTCTACAATATCGAAATGGTTTTCGTTTAATTTCATTAAGTTAATACATTGGAAATAAGAATATTTTTCATCCGTCAATTTAGATTGAAACTTATAGTTTGTTAACAGCAAGACTGGTCGAATAGTGTTCGGGGATCATCTCAATGTGTTACATGTAAATATTTCAAAATATTATTAGAACGAGAAATACTTTTCCATAGACATTTAGTCATCTCGAAGAAGGCATTTACACAATGTAGATGTTCTATAAATAGATTTAGCACTGAATACCATGTATTATTTTTTGGTAGAGCACTTGACTTCAAATCTCAAGATCACGGGTTCGAGCCATAGGCTGACCATATCAACTAACTAACAAATTGTCTTTCGGATGAGACGTTAAACCGAGGCCCCGTGTGACGGTGCTATCCATCGAGCACGTTAAAGAACCAGGTTGAGCTCTCAGTAGTTTCGTCCTGTATCTTGCACTATCCCCCGTAACAACTAACCGTCTTCTGGGGGCGTCGCTCATATGGGCATGTGCTACGGTAACGAGGATAAATAAGGGAAATACAAACAAACACCATGTATTTTCAGTTCCACTCAATATGCAGACAGGAGAGGATAGAGTTTGTACAGTCGGTATGACGGAAATACAGCGTAAATGACAAAATCACTTGAAATGAGAACATACCTTTTTAGTGTTTCATTTTTCATAAACACAGCATCAAATGAGTAAATGCGAATTTCGTTGTTTCCAAGAAATGGTCAGAATTGCCAGGAATAATTTAACCTAAACGATTTGAAAATTAAAAGAAATAAGTTGTCTTCACAACTCAAAGGCCTTTTTACTTGATTATAAATAGATGAATAAATGAATTAATAAATAACTGTATATAACAGATAGAGAGAAAGAGAGAGAGAGAGAGAGAGAGAGAGAGAGAGAGAGAGAGAGAGAGAGAGAGAGAAGAGAAAGAGAAGAGAGAGAGAGAGAGAGAGAGAGAGAGAGAGAGAGAGAGAGAGAGAGAGAGAGAGAGAGAGAGAGAGAGAGAGAGAGAGGAGAGAGAGAGAGAGGAGAGAGAGAGAGAGAGAGAAGAGGAAGAAGAAGAAGAAGAAGAAGAAGAAGAAGAAGAAGAAGAAGAAGAAGAAGAAGAAGAAGAAGAAGAAGAAGAAGAGAGAGAGAGAGAGAGAGAGAGAGAGAGAAGAGGAGAGAGAGAGAGAGAGAGAGAGAGAGAGAGAGAGAGAGAGAGAG